>CABFWB010001636.1:18403-43459 GCA_902151455.1 Timema bartmani
AGAACGAATTTTAATCAGTATTCAATTTGAATTATTGCATAGAATAAAAGAGAATAAATCGTTAAAACTACATAAATACCTAAAACCCTTTAACCCAAGTTATAGTCGAAATATTTAGCTTTACAGAAAACACATTTCGTTACAAGATAACGTGGTTTGTGAAAATAATGTTTAGTATCCTACTATCATTATTTTGCGCAAAATATCAGTAATTAGTCATATTTTGGTGGTGGGGAATGGAAGGGTTTGAAGATGGAGGGATGGTTTGAGTAATTTGACAGGGGAGATTTATTTTCACCAATGTAGACAAGCAGAATAGAAAACAACAAACCAATTAATATTAATGAACTAAATATGAAAAATATGCAAATGTTATTTTGTTTAGCTAAACAAATTCCAGGTGGAATAATGTTAATATAAGGTAAAACAGGGAGATATTGCGCAGATTTCGGAAAAAATCGTTAAAAAATTTTTGTTGGTTTTTTTAAATAATAGGCTTACAAATGTGTTCTTTGGTATCTTTGGCATATTTAATGAACAATATTTCAATTGTTTTTCTGTTTTTGATAATACTGTACAACTTAAAAAATAATCACTTACACGCAATGTCTCATAACCGGGTAGAGGAGATTGCGCACATGAGTAGGAGAAATTGCGCATGAGTAGGAAAGAAAGTTTAGTGTTTGAAAACAAATACAAATTACTTATTTTGATCAAAATGTATTATAAATTGTTCATTAAAAGAGTTATTAGAAATTTTTTTGTTACAAAAATAGTAATAGTAAGGTTAATAATAACAATATAAATGGTTTTACCATTGAATACAATTCTAATACAAATTCTCGCTACTTTTTATTCTCTTCTGCCGAATTTCTTTTCGACCACAATCAATACACCGCTGTTCCTATATAAAACATTTTCATGCAGCCATCTACCACATGAGATGCGTTTTATCCAGTCCAATTTTGAAGTCATAGTGGAGTAAAGTTATAAACACACTGCACATTCGTCACCACTAGTTTCGCTGACTTGCTCTAACAGAAATTCTATTTCATCACTTTCTTCACCAGATGATGTCGATGTTGAAGGAGAATCAAATTTCAACCTTCTACGTCTTATACTTTGTTTCCCTTTTGTTAATTTAGATTTTGGTTGCTTCACACCCTCTACTTGTTTATTTTTATTTTTTTGCTGTTTTCTTCTTTATTAAGATGGATTCTTTCTTCTTCCTTTTGCTATTGATGTACTCAGGATCAATTACGTTTGTCGCTCTTTGCTTCCTTTTTTGCTTTTGAACGCTCTAAACGGTGAGAAATAGGTGAAATTTGCTCTAAAATCTTTGATGGTGTCAATTTAGATTGAGTAGATTTTGATGGGTGACAATTGGCTAAAATGTTTGAGGGATGCAAATTTACCATAGAGGGACTAGTTGATGTGGTCGGTGTGCTTTTAGGAGACAAATAGATTTGATCGGATGTGGTTGTTGGAGCAGATGGAGAAGATGGAGTTGTGATTGAAGGTGTGCTAGGAGTTTCATGTGGTCTAGGAGGTTGTTCAGTGTTTCCTTCTTGTGCGACTTGATCATAGGATAACAAATAGGTGTGTTCGGGAATCGCATCAATGTTTAGAGGATAAATGCCAGTGGCACGGAAGGCAGAAGTTGCCAGTTGAACGTTAGTGGTGTAGCATTTGGCTACAAGAGTAGAATAGTCGTGTCAAGAAAAGTATACAACATACCCTGTTTCACCATCCTAGCTTCGGTGCACTACGAGTCGGAGATAAACAATAACAAACACGATTAAGCTTAGCCGAGAAGCGATAAAAACTAGCCGCCCGCCTCAAGGTTCGAACTGCGCCCACTGGATGTGGAGTGAAAGTGTTCCAAAGAGCGTAATTGTAAGGATAGTAGGCTGTTATACCTTATTCTAGAAAGGTCTAGTTCCACGGAGAATATAATGGAAGCAATTGTGGTCATGCGCATCCCTTCTTTGGTGATCCATAGGTTTTCCCCCCTCCTAATATCCCGTTCTTCAATGTTCTCTGGGTTTTCTTGTATATATAGTGGCAACGGGGAAACTTGTCGTCACTCTTGGTCATGGCTTAGTTGAGGGAATAAGAAGCTGAGGCTTCGTGTTGATAAAATGTAAGAACAAATTCAATTATGGCTTAGTATTAATTTTATATAAATCTTCTTTGTCTTTGACTTTTCAAAATTCTAGTTTCGGCCATATTTAAAATATTTGAAATGGGTAAATTATATGTCATGTAAATCTTATGTCGATGTTAAGTTTTGTCAAGTATGAAATATATCGAATTTTAGGTGAATATCTATGTGTGGATTTTTCTGGATAAAGATCAATTAGAAACCTTAGAAAATATCGATACTTAGATTTTGTGGAAATATCGATACTTAAATTTTTGTAAATGTTGATACTTGGATATTGATACCTATATTTTTGTAAATGTTGATACTTGGATTATTTTGGAAATGTCAGTTAGTTTGATGATAGCTTTTTATCTAATTAATAAAGGAAAGAAACTTACATTAAAGGCTAATCTTGGTATGTTGCTCGGAAAGTTTTCTTAGATATAATTATTGGGTAATGAAACAGGTTTCGCTAATAGTAAATGTGTGTTCTGGGAATGATATATTGAACTTACTATGACTATGCAAATAGTTTAGGGTGATGTAAAATAATGAGGGAAGTTATGGACTCATTTGGTAAATTGTCAAGAGAGATATAATTTTTTTAATTGTCTTTTTACGGAGATTATGTAAATTTGCAAACTGGTCAGTGCAGAAAAAAATAGTATTGTTATTATTAAATCTTGCTTGTGTTATGGTTTTGAGCTTGAAAGCGTATTTAACTTTAAAATTGTTCTTCACTACAAGCATTCTAATTCATAATGGATATAGTTGTGTTATAACTCTACGGCTATCAGAATAATTTCATTAGCTTCTCTGTTTATTGTCTCATGCATATTCATATTGTTATACTCATATAATCAATTTAATATATTTATGAATAAATATCAACAAAATACCTTCAAGTTTTCTTTAAATTGTCATGATATAAGGTAATGTTTGTGTATTCCCCTATATTTTCTTTTGAACATATATAAATATTTTTTATTTACTTTGAGGAAGGCCATCTATATATTATTCCCGCAACTGATGAAAGTTGCACGCTCTGAGTTTCGAATGTTCGTCCGCAGATATTCAAAAATCAGAACTCAAACCACTCACTCATATTGCACTTTTTTCTGCCCCTTTTTTTATTTTATCATTTGTGCCTCCTTCTATGTTTCATTTTGGTTAAGGAGGGTTCAGTGGAACGTGACCATGCTTAATTTAAATGTTTGCCAAAAACCTTTTCTTGTAATTTTTCCTGTTCCTTGTCGAACAGTGACCAACTTTCCACAAGCATCTTTGAAATAGGTTTTGAAAGGCTTGAATACAACCCGAGCCAAAGGCTGGAGATAATGGGTCATGTGATTGGGCAAGCAAAGGATTATGACATCATTGTCGGCAACTTGTAGTATGTCTGGGCTGTTCATATGAGAACTTTCTTCATCAAGTATAAGTAAATTTTTACCTGCCGGTTTTTGTGGGATGAAATGTCGAGTCATACAATCCATAAATAATTCGCTGCTTATGTAAACGCTTTCTCTTCTCATCTTCACTACTGAACCTGGTGGCCCACCTCTCTCATATATAGGTTTTGAGTAAACGCCTTTAAAAATACAATAAGTGGGTAAACATTGCCCCTCCACATTGCAACAAGCCATAATAGTGATTGTTTCTTCTTTTTCGACGCTGGTGACAAAATGGACATACTTACTGCCTTTCGCTGCTATTACTTTACTGGGTTCGTTATTCAACTGTAGCCTAATCTCATCGCAGTTCCAGATGCAGCCTGGTCTCTGCAGAATATCATTTTCGGTAAAAATAAATCTTAAAAGAGTGAAGTAATTTTCTACTTCCACACGATTCATGCCTTTTGTTCTTGCTCGACTGATTCCTTGTTGTTTTATTTTTTTATTTTACACTTAAATCTGGATCTCTCCACATAAACGATGCAAAACAAGATTTCCCTGCAATCTTCTGTTTGCTATTAAAAGTATGTTTCTTACCCAGTGTTTCTGCTAAAAAGTATGCCAGATATCTTACATCTCGTTGTGTTTGCGCGAACCCAACTGCCTGAAGTTTTTTGATGTGGGTGGATTTATTTTCCGTATCGAAACCTAGGTGAGAATCTGGACCCAAAGTATGATTTTTTTTAAACATTTATTTATAGCCTATTTCTCAAGGTTGATTCAGGAATTTTGAACCGTTTACTTTAAACGCGTACGGGTAGAGAGTCATTTGTTTTTGCTTCTATAGCTCGTCGCAAATACTCCTCTGACCAAGATCCTTTTTTTCAAATTTCTCACATAAATGCTAGGCATTCTGACCTATAAAGAAAAATACAAAGAATAAATATTATGTATTAGAAAAAAAAGAGCTCCGAAAAAGCTATAAATATCGTGTTTAATCTTATACTATAATTTTTCTTGTGTCAAATATAATGCAAATAAACGCTGCAGATAAAACCACGAAGATCATGCTTCATTTTTGTTTGATATTGAAATCGAGTGAACGAGTTTATTTCAATCTCTCCTCTCATTGAATCAAATGAAAACACTGTGCACTATTTCCTAGCTAGCGCTTGCGCAAAATATCCTCACTGGATAGGAAATACTCAGTCACGTGGTCGCCATGGAAAGTTCCGCAATAACTCAAGACGGTATGTGTATGCATTTTTAGTAACGTGAGGAATGGTGTCCGAGTCCCCTATCAAGTGTGATGAGTTTTTTTTTCCTAAATGGTTTCACTCTCTTTCTCCACACAAGTGTTGAAGTGTTGATACTTTATTCATAAATGTTTCCTTTCTTGTACTTAGCCCATAAGTATAAATATGTGGATAGCGTGGGTCGTTATAAAACGTAATGCAAAAAAAATGTATTAAGTATATGAAACACACACATATTTATTTTGATAAAATAGTAGCTTAGCAAACGAAATAATTATTCTAAAGAACTCTAATGGTTAAATTATTTCAATAAAGAATTTTAGTAAAGAAAATAAATATTATAAATCAATTATTACTTTTTCAAAATGCACAAACACAAACAACATAGCTGAGTTATTTTTATATAGTATTTTAATAGCTTATACAAAGCACAAACCATCAATTAATAGAAAAAGAATTATAACAATTTAAAAATTTTGCTATTAGAAAATATGAAATTAAGTTTTCTCCCTTTTACAATAAGAACTGGAAGCGTATAGTCTGAACAGGTAGTAAGACATAGTGATTAAAAAAAGAACAAAATTAATATAATTTTACACTAATATATAAAGTATTGTTAAAAAACAGTAGAAATAATCTTTTTATCTTTGCTGTATTAGTAAACCAAATTAGAAATCCTAAATTCATATGCAATATTTGCAGAGGTCTAAATTATATAATTCACTCTTTATCAATCATCTATTATCAATAGAGTATACATTTTTCATAAATTTGCATGTTTTAACATTTTAGAAAACACTATAAAATTTTTGTAGGTTAAATAATAAAATAATAGATTGTAGGAATTTACATAATGATGAACAACATACCTTTTACTAATCACAAAACATTGTTAGGATAATCAGTCTCGTAGATTACGGTGAGAAGGACTTGAAGTGCGAATGGAAGTATCTAGAACTTTGATCAGGGTATTGACTGGCAAACCCAATGGAAAGAGACCATTGGGTGGTCCTACGCGCAGACGGGAGGATTACATTAGAATGGACCTGAAAGAGGTAGAGTGTAATGTGGTGGACTGGATAGAACTAGCTTAAGATAAGGACAGATGACGTACTTTTGTAAGTGTGGTAATTAACTTTCAACTTCCTAATACCTCAAAGTAACTAAGCAAGAAATAAATAAGAGGAAATAAGATTTAAAAATAAGTTTGTGATTTATTGGATTATAAAAACATAATATGAAAACGTTAAATAATATACAACAGTGTAAGTATTGACAAATATAATATATATATACTTATTGAAAATAGTAAATTGAAAAATGTTTAAAAAAAATAGCTAAAATTTCAAAAAATTAGAGTAAGATAATCTTTCTCTTTATAAAAGCGACATCACCCACCAAACGACACGCCCGACCCACTTGCTCAATCACTCAGTCGCTCAATCACTTGCTCACACAATCACTCGCTCACACAATCATTCGCTCAATCAATCACTCACTCACTCACTCACTCACTCAATCACCAATTCTCACACTTCCCACAAAGCTATAAAGCTGAAATTTGGCAAATGTGTTCCTTATGATCTAATTAGGTAAAGTAAAGATGTTTCAATCCGATGTTTTGTGATTAAGGGGGTGAAATCGGGGTATCTACCCTAATAAACAATATCACTTTATAAACTCTTTTTGAGCGTTTAGAGGGTAATAATCCGATAAGTATGTTCTAATAATGCCTTCGAAAAAATATTGCAATTATTTTTAGCCCCGTAGATGCTTCTAAGGGGTGGAAAAAAATGAATCCAGGCAATTAATTAAAGAATTTTGTGGTGTTTGTAGTTTCTGTGTGAGTGAGAGGGTCCGACCCGGGGTGGTGTGTGGTGGAGGGAGAGGGAGGAGAAATCTGTTCAGCCGCGCTCAACTGATAAAGCCCCAGGCAGTAGTCAAGGAGGCCTGCCGAAAATAAAACTCCCCATGAGAAATGATACATGGTCACCTCCTCGCGGTGTTTCTCGGGTAGCGTTAAGAAGCATGCAATTAAGCTTCAAACAAAAAATCCCCATTTTCAACCAAAAATAAATAATAACAAAATATTCCATGTGAAGAGTGGGGATTCAGCTGGTATTATCTAAAATATTAATATATCCTCAATCTTTTTAAATATCTATTCAAATATTATCTAATTTTTATTTTGACTCATACGTGGTTAAATTCTTAATAATTTAAAATCTTCCAAACAAAAAATTTCATGTATTAACTAAAATTTTCAAAAACTACATGCTATATTCATGTATTGATTCTTATTTTAAAAGCAGGGCTACTTCATATTATTTATACTTAATCTAATATTTTAATACCTAAATTATTTTTAAGCATTTCTCAACTTAATTTCAATCTATATTATATCACATGTTATCAATTCTGCATTATTGTTCGACTTTTCTTTAATGTTCTAATTTTTTTATGATCCTATAAATTACAAATTTATATTAAAGTTTTATCTTATCTCGCACATGTTAGTTTTAGTAAACGGTTTTAAATGAACTAATTATTAAACTGTTGAGACTAAACTACTTTCAGGCCTCTTGAGGAAATAAGCTTGTTTTCAATGGGGCACTTTAAATGTTCAAGTTAGTTAAATCTAACAATAACACTTGAAGAAAGGTACATAGAAGAGAGACAAATAGAACGGTGACCCTAAAAGAACCACTTTAAACTTCACAAAGGAGCAATTATTGTCTTCAAGGAATAAATTAACCTCAATTGGTCAGGAAGCCAAAAGGAACTGCTTTGTTAAACTGGTACGCATGCGATCTCATTTCTATTTTTTGTGTAGTAGTCTCACCCCTATATTAAGCTAGTGGAATCTCTATTTTTACAATGGTTTCTTTTATTTTTATTTAACTTTTATAAAGAACACTTTTGAACTCGATGTCATTTCAGTAGAAGAGATAAAAATGAGATTTATTTAACCCACGTCTTAATAGACGTCCGGCCTACCTGCGTATTTTGCCAACACAAACTTAAAAGTGATGAAGAAGATAAAATTTAAAGGAAATATACTTTTATTTATGTGGGGAGAGAGTGGGAAACAATTTTAGTAAAAATAACGCCTCAGCACACCCGAAGCAGGATTTAAACCCTGAACATCAGTACAAAATCTTGAAGAGAAAGACACGTTTTTATGCATGCTCCTTTAACCCCCAATTTGGGCTCTAACTAAGTAATATGTAATATTTGCGTATCAGTGTAAACTAAGAAAAAAAAAATTTGTATTCATATTGGTAATATCTTATATCAACAACCGGCCCTTGGTCATGAATTAAAACACAAGTGTAAATATATGAACAACTGAATTATTAAAAAAAAACCTACACATTGTTTTTTGTTTTCCATTTGTTTCCATGTCTCGTTTTATCCATTACAGTAATTAAATCCCGTGGTATAAAATTCAACACAATTACATCACATGACCTCTCCATAGTATTTCTCTGGCCTTGGGCAATTGAATTTGAGTGACACCATTTTGTAAAATGTATTATTAAAATGTTTGTGCTTTAATAAATTATGTGACTACATAATACTGTCTTACATTGTGTACACGAAATAAATATCAAAGTATTTATACATCAATAATCTTCATAATTTCTATATTTACAATTATAGCTTCTTTTAAGATAAACCTGGGTCAGTAAATAATTTATTAAACACATTTCCTTTTAGTCAGGTGCGACAAGACTTTATGAAGAAAAAGAGAGATGTTTGGGTGTTGGAGTGTACTGCCCCACTTTCTATATCATCACCATCACCAACACCATCACCATCACCTAAGAGTCCCAGTTAGATCATACAAATGTCTTACAAAACACTGAGAATTTTTAAAATGTGGACATATTTCACAACCAAAATTTGTTTTTTATTGAGTTTGTCAAAATGAGACTAAACCAAAAATGTTTTAAAGAAAGATAAGATTATTTAGAATTATAAATATAAATTAAATTAAAAGTACAACATTTGCAGATTATACTAATTATCCTACCGTGCACAGCACCCCAAACTAATGTCCATGCTAATTTTCGTCACGTTTCTAGATCGGCGTCACATTGTCTGACGCTAACACACTGTGAAATATAAATATTCCACACGTCCACACCAAACACACACATGCAAACATTCTTTAGCTGCTTTCTAAACACAAGTTACACTAAACCACATGAATAAAAGTGGAACTAAATATTGAGAAGGTTTATCGAGACAGCATCATAGATCTCAATGATGGCTGGATTTACTTTATATATTCATTTATAATGTATACATATAATTCACATATAATATGTATATAATACACATACAGGTTTTATGGTCGATCACTTGCAACAACTGATGCTGGACCGAACCAAATCTATATAATTGGTTATAATGAAATGTATTAAGAAAATTTTGACCCAATTATTTAGTTTTCACATTATTTCGCAAACCCTTTCATCATGCGTGTCTGTCCTTTATTAGAAAATACGTTAAGTTTTACTAGATAATGCAAATTACATTGATTATATTTTATTTTTATTAGACATGACGGTGACCTGGTGGTCTAGGGGTAAGGTGTCAGACTTCTGTGTTGGGGGTCCGGGGTTCAATCCCCGGTCCTGGCACAGATTTATCTGATTGCCAAACCCTTCCTTCACCTCTGACAAGACGTGTATTAATCACAACTTGTGAATGTATGGAATGCCAGGCCTCCACCGTGGTTCGGATTCCACGTTAAACTGTTTGTCCTCCATTTGATCTCATAATCACCATACCATTGCACATTAGCGTAAGTGCGTACAACCCAAATGGGTAGTAAGACGCGGTGCTAATAATAATAATAATAATAATATACATGACTGATAAAATGTGTAAATAGCTACTATTTTATATTAGATATATGTAAGTGTATTTTAATATATACATCATTTTATTATCTTTAATGAAACAGGATTTCCTTAAAGTGTCTTTAAAAATAAAATAAAAATTTCGTAATATATAATATTGTCTGGTTCAAAATCTGTCCCACTTTAACGACTTGTAATCCCCCAAACGTTGTATTGAGTTTTATTTTGTACTCGAAATAAAACCACGGATATTAAGGACTGCGCCACCTGCTGTGGAATCAAAGAGATTTTTATCCGAAAATAGAGTAGTTTAAATCCTCAACATTAAACTTAATGTACGATATTTCGACTTTGTGGGTTATTGAACTAAGAAGGTCTTAATATGAAACCCTCGAGACATAGAACGACGCAGCGGAAACGCTAGAGAGAAGGGGCAGATAAGTGTACCCTACACTCACTGAGGACAGTCACACAATTGTTTTCACACGCTGACAACTACCAGACCTCCGGTATAAAATTGCCGTTTCACGCATACACCCACATGGAAACAAAAATAAAGGTTTTCGTTTTATAACGTTAGTGACGATGTATATGATAACTAGTCGTCACAATAAACGATCATTTATTTTAGTGTCTGGAAGTTACAGATACTTTAAAAATAACTCTTGTCTTTCTTTTTAATACTCTAGTTAAATGATGGAGGTATTGTTACATTGAAAGTTTTTATTAAAAACAGTCCTCGTGGCTTTGTGATTAAAATAGTTGACGGAAAGTCATGTGTTAATGCTGGTTATATCACGGTTAATGCTGTTGAATATATTTATTATTTGAACATTGATTTATTACGCTAGTGTTTAGTTTAGTTTTTTTAACACCATGTCTTACTACTTTTTCGGGCTATACACTTATGTACTAATTACGCTAATGGTTTAAGGGATTAAGGACGTTATGTTATTAGGAATTATTCCCGCATTTGCGTGGAGGGAAAGTGAAAAGCCATTTTGGAGAAAACTCTTAGTACACCCGACCGATATTCGAACCTCGATTTCCCCCAATGTTAATGGAGTGGGAACCAATGCTGGATATGAAAGGGACCATTGGGTTACCACCCTCTCCTACATAGAAAATAACAAAACATATTTAAACCAATAACTAAATGTGGTAAATAATGACTAACACCTCCCTTGTAATATCTCATACGTGATCCAATCAATAGCTCTCAATTTTGTTCATGTGCAGAAAAGCAAGTGGTTTAAAACTAATATTTTCCAGGGGTTACATTTCTATGTTCAATATAATAGCCTGAATTATTTGAATTTAAGCAAATATTTTTTCTATTAATACTAAAACATTTTAGGCCTGTGCACAATTTTATTACTTTTATTGTGACAGTGAATTTTGTTTTACGCGTTTCGTACCGTATTTAATTTATAAATTTTTATAGTAAAAATTGTGTTTTTTCCGCTTTTTATTATTATAATTGTGAATTAAAAATATATTTATAAACAAGAAATATTATTTAAAAAAATTAAAATCTTTATTACTTAAAATTATTAAATATGGACTTGATTTAGAGCCTTTTAAAACCATTAATCACATAACCGCAAATCCCCCCCACCCCACTCCCGACAACAGGCCCTGGATCTTCGCCCTCGGCGGGAACTTAAACTTAATATTGGAACACTTTATTTTTTATGTTACTTCAGGAAAAAGGTAGTCTGCTAAATAAAAAATAAGAAAAGTACAGACAACCGCTAGACTGGGTGTGTAGTACATTTTTACTGTAGCAGTGCATACCCTAAACAAAACAGTTTGCCACAAAAAAAATTAAGCTTGTCAACTGTAGCGTGAACTTTAAAGATTTGACGAACACGATTGAGTCACTCACTCTTGCAACTGACTGTACATTCTATCACAGGAAGATTGGGGCTAGATTCCCTGTCAGGTGTATTGAGGTGTTTTTCCCTAAATCTAAATGATGTTGCACTCTCCCTTCATGATAATGTGGGTACAATTTCTCATAATTCAAACTTACCCCCTCCCTGACACACTAACGTGATTGTTATATCTGTGTTTATCTTGAACGGATATTAATAATAAGTGCTAAACATGAAAAAATTGTTATCTTAAGAAACGTATTGTAAATAAATTAGAGTGTCAAGAAAGTTTGCAATACATCCCATAATAAATGTGGTTGAAGCTATATAAGAGTATAATCATTTGAACTGGATTCATTCATAATATAATTGAGTAATTTTTTAATACACGAAGAGTAAAATGCATTCCAATCGTTACTAAACCCGAATAATGTCTTAAAACAGTTGGCCTATGCTTATATCTACCAAAATTCCAACGCTCTCTTCCATGACTTAGGCTCTATGGCCTTAGGTACAACTTAGCAATTTTAGCGACACAATTTTTTTGAGGGGTTGAAAGCATCTTTTGTGTAATTTTATACATTTATTTATCTCACGAGTTCTTGAGTATTTATCATGCGCATCGTTGCATTCGACAAAAAAATAGGGGGGATAAACGAAGAAAGAAAGTTTCCCTCAAATTACGCAATGCACATAATACATATTCAATAATTTGCCTATTTGTGTCTACGTGTGTGTTTTTACTCATTATAATTATGAAAATAAACTATTTCTACCAAATTTGTCAACACATATATCCTATAGCATGTAATTTAATTTTAGTGTTTATTTTCTTCCAAAACACAATTAATATAATAAGGGAAATCCCCCAAAATGAGGCACAGTTACGTTTGAGCTTCGGAGGCCACATATATCTAAATATATAGTATCCAAGTGGAACTAAGCAGGTAGAATACTTGGGAATCACGCTTTCTACCACTGGGAAGTCCCAGATGAACAAACTTTATGGAAAACAAGAATAAAAAAAATGCATGGTGGTTACACTAGCTTTACGTTATTTGTGCTGCGACGTGTATTTACGCAAGGGGAGGGCTTTAACCGTTTTTATAACATCGGCAATCCGCATGGAAAATGTGTTTTCTTTCCCACTAAGCAGAATTTGGTTTTAACACAAAATGTGCATAACTTTTTTCTGTAGAAAATATAAATAATTTTACCAAAACCTTCCTGTTAATAATAAATCTTATATTTTATTAATTTTTAATAGCTTTTGTTGCTTAGTGGCTCAGCGCCCATTCGGGCTATCCTCAATAATACTATAGGGGTATGGATGAAGAAGGTATTATTTTGAATGAGTGTTATAGCAAAAGTGGGAAACTTTTTTTTAAATCTCAGTACACTTAGCAGGCATTTGAACTCAAACCTCTCTGCCACTAAACAATTAGAGATGTTGAGGCTGACACCTTTGTCAAAGTGACCACAGGTACGGATATTTCTTATTAATTTCCTCTCGTCCGGCATATACGCATTTTAATTACGATATGGAGATAAGGATGAAGAAAGTATAATTTAAAGGAAATACACCCGCATTTATGCGCAGGGAAATAGGGAAACAATATTTAGAAAAGCAGCCTTTCATACATTCAACTATGATTCGAACCCTGATCTGCCAGCAAACAAGACTAACCAAACCTTAAGTGAATCGCACGTGCTCACTAAATGTGGCTGTTCCGATATTATTAACATAATCAACCTACAAATAAACAATTTATCTGTATGTATCTTGATACATTATGTCTGTCGTGCAAAGAAAATATTTTAGAATTCAACTTAAACAAAAGGTAAGTCAGAGGTTTCGTAAGCTGTAAAACGTTTGTTTGGCCATTTATTGAATATCTTAAGGTTCATGACCGGTTGGCTGAAAGCGTGATTGGCCGCGTTAGTTAGCCACACACACAAACACACGTTCTTTCCCGCGAGAGAGAATAGCGTCCCTCCAATCCCGAGGGAAAGGTTGCCACACGCCATGATTGAGAGCGGGTGGGTTTTGTGACACTCTTTCCCGTTGAGTGCCGTTCCCGCAAATGTCGAGGTTGCACTAAGCCACGCCACGCCACACACCTTTGCACGAAATGTGTTTATTCTGTGAGTGCTAGCTTATACTGTAAATTAGAAGTATACTAGTCGTATGAAACATCACTGACATTCGTCATTCTAGCAAAAAAGGTGTCAACCCAATTTAGAGATTTATAAGTCTAACCCGGCACTGTGGAAAGATATGTATAAGGAGTATGTGACTAGAATTTTAACGCATAGTGGACCTAAAAGATCTGAGATTTTTTTTGGTAAAAAACAAACAGTTGATGAGAAGCTCTTTTCGAAAAGAGACAGCAAAATTTACATGGCTTTTATCCTTCAGCTATCCAATTCTTTTGCCACAAATGTCGTATTTTCCAGCTACTGTTAACGGCAGACATTTCAATAAAAGCACATGCAACATTATTATTATTATTATTATCACCGCATCTTACTACCCGTTCTGGTCGTACGCACTTACTCTAATGTGTAATGGTAGGGTGATTGTGAGACCTACAGTTTAACGTGGGATCCGAACCACGGTGGAGGCCTGGCATTCCACACATTCACAAGTTGTGAATTAATACACGTCTTGTCAGAGGTGAAGGAAGGGTTTGGCAATCAGATAAATCTGTGCCGGGACCAAGGATTGAACCCTGGACCCCCAGCACAAAATTCTGACACCTTACCCCTAAACCGTCAGGTCACCACATGCAACCGCACACATTTTTTGTTTTTCTTTCACCCATGCTCCTTGTCACATCAACTTATCTTGAGCACACCACTAGAAATTCCATGACAGTGTGGCATTCCAGCTGACACGATAAATGACAGTTTCAGTTCATAAACACACTGTCTTTCATTTGATATCAAACCCTCATGTCCAATCACGTACAATTACTCATGGCGACTTCCTGTGTGTGGGCGAGTAAAGTATTTTCCGCGCGAGCTATTTGAGCCTTTCCAATGCGGCATTCTTTATTCGCGGGAAAGAATGTGTGTTTATGGCCACCAAGTGACTTGATATTAATAATATTTAGCACCTCGTCTTACTACCCGTTCGGGTTATACGCTTAAGTACTAATTACGCTAATGGACTAGGAATTGGGAGGGTTGAATTCAGAGGAAGTGAACCCGCATTTACGTGAAGGGAGAGTGGAAAACCATTTAGGAAAAACCACCCCCAGTTCACCCGACCGAGATTCGAACCTCGATCTCCCCGTCCTCGGCAGTCGAGCTCAACACGACTAGCGCGTTAGTCAACTACGCCACCGAGGCGGGTAAGTGACTTGAGGGAATATTGTTTAAATCACAACGGTGAATAGTGTTGGTATTATTTATTTATTGTTTTTCTATGCATTATTCAGGGGAATGCTAGAGAAGGTTCTTCGAATATTTATTCTCATAGAAAAAAAAACCTTCATGCATTCGGTCATTATGTATACCTGCCTGTGCATTTCTTCTTATAATTTTTGAATATATAAAATCATTAGAATCAATATTTTGAGGCAAAATCTTCTTTTAATGAAATATTGTACAAGTGACAGTGGCCATGGGCGTGAGTTTTTTGAGGAGCTGTCGCAAGGAAAAACAGGATTAGGAATTAAGTGAAGTTGTCCGGGCAAAATTCGAGGTACAAAGAGTGCAAGAGATAGTTTAGGACGCAAGGATGAGTTGGTATGGTCATGTAATGAGAATGGAAAAGTAAATAATCCCAGAAAGGTTGATGGATATGAAATATGTAGCTAAAAATATCGCATGGGAGACTAGGAAAGAGATGGGAGAAGCAGACAACAGAAAGTGTGCTTGTGAGAGAAGTAGA
Organism: Timema bartmani; assembly: GCA_902151455.1. NCBI lineage: Eukaryota > Metazoa > Arthropoda > Insecta > Phasmatodea > Timematidae > Timema > Timema bartmani. The sequence goes on from CABFWB010001636.1 coordinate 33,843, forward strand.
ATGGAAGCCAAAAAGGAGGAAGAGCTGTGGAAGTAAAGAGAAATATGAAGGCACTATTGACCCGGCCATAAGATGGAACAGTTGATGATGATGTTGATAAGAGGTAAAATAAATAGCAGCCCGAGTCATCGGTGGCTTTGTTGCTGATAACTCAGTAGTCGACGAACACAGACTTTGCCTTAAGCTGTGAGTGATGAATGACCTTTAGCACGGAATTTACACTGGATAGCTCAGTGGTAAGACTCAGCGCGCTATGGGATGGAAGTGGTTGCGAGAAAAAGCAATTTTTTTAAAAATCTTTATGTCAAACAATTTTTTTGGCCAAAATAAATAGAATATTCTCCTGGTCAAACATAGAATTTAAATGTCTTCACGTTGTGATGTCAACAGTTCTTGAATATATGTCAAAGGTGTCCTGGAATTTAATGACAACTTTATATCTTCATTTAAAGAATTTGTCATCTATGCTCAATCATGACATATATTAAACAATTGTTGATATCACCAGGTGAAGACAGTTAAACTGTTTCTACTGAAGCAATATTTGACTTATTTTGCCTAAAAAAATTTTTGATTTAAAAACTGTAACACTGGCATTCTCTCTCGTCAAATTCCATACCACCTTAAGATCTAGGATTATATTCCCTCATGACTTTATTTCCTATATTTAAATTGTATACCTATAATTGGCAGCATACTATTTTCAATTATCATTCCAAATAATAACAATTTAAGTATTATTACTACTATATAATTATTACATCACAATTAACGCTAAATATTTTTATTTTACAAAAAAAAATTTTTAGTGGGAATATAAAGATTTGGTTCTGTGAAAATAGTCTATTATCAATAATAGTATTAGATGAATGTTAGTTTCATGTTTAGAATAAAAATAAAAATATTGTAGACTACTATTTTTACCAGATCTATGTAATCTATATTATTCTGTTAGTGTTACCAAATGAATGCTTAAAACACAAAAATTGTTGTGAAAATGAACTATTTCCAGTAACTATACACATTTTAGAAACTACCTGGGAGCGTCATTATCTTTTAAAACCCGTTTAATTATACTTTATCAAGGTGGTACCTTATACCTATCAATTATTTGAAATTTTTTAATGAAAATTACTATGCTTTCCGAAATTTCAGTTCACAAGTCTAATATAAATACTATAGAAGGCTCCCATAATGTTAAAATCAATAGATTAGAAAATTAGCATATTTCTGAAGTTTTAAGACATGATAGTAAAACTTCAACATGTGTTAAAAAGTTGTTAATATAAAAATGAAACAATTGCGAACATTTTCTAAGAGAGAAGAATTTGGGATTAAAATATAGTTAACTTAGGAAAAAATATCAGATTTTTCATGGTAGCCTATGGTAAAATTCCATAGTCAAAATTTGTAGGCTTAGCTTTAAATGGTAGATTTTTCCCTAAGCTTGAAGGGGAATAGCTACATAGACGAGAAAGAATACTACAATATACACAATATAAATTTTCCCTTAAAATAAACGGGCAAGTACTGCAGATACTTCACGGCTGATTAAACCCGACAATCTTCTAGAGTTGACAAAATTGAAAAGTTGGTCTCACTTTCAGGACCCATTAACTTTAGCAAGCACCTGCCTATTTTTCGCGGCCCTTCAGGGACTCCCGAGTGATAAAACACGACCTCTTCAGCGAAACTTCTAGCCCCCGTGCGATGTTGACATGGCGCTTTGAATTGCAAAGTGGTACGTCTACAGCAAAACATTTACAAAAAAATAAAAAAATAAGAAGATGAAGAAAAGAGACACCATATGAGGTTCAGGCATGAGGCAGTACGTTCGTGTTATTGGAAGAGGAGAAGTAAGGTCTGGAAAGAATATTTTCTGTGTCAAGTTGTCAGAAGGGTTTATGTTACGTTTAAAAAAAATTGTGTGGACGGCAATGAAATGTTTAAGGCTGTGGCTACAGATTTTGAAGGATGTTAAACATGGTATTTATTTTGAAAATTAAATTGAATAATGGCACTTGAATAATGACACTCTAACAGAGTCATCATAAACTTTATAAACAATATTTTTTAATTTTTTTTTATTTTAAGCCTTATTCAGATATTACTGTATCCGTAAGAAAATGTAGTCCATATAGGCTTACAGCTGTAACCGTAAGAGAAGTAAATTTGCACCTTCGTTTTATATTTGAATTATTTTAGGAAAAAAAAAATCACAGTTATGAAATGGGGACTGTCTACAAATATCATAGTTGTATGAAGATGTTTAGTTATATTTATTGACGTATTAAAACTTTGTGACTCTTAGTTTAAATGAATGAATTGCAAAGTTGTTCATTTACTAATAATATTGCATAACGTCCACAAGAATTTTCTATCTATAGCATTAAACTATTTTCCTAGCTTATATAATTTATTTCCAACGTTTATTGTTTATTACTTTCTCACTATCTTACAGGTAGAGAAAGTATTGTGATCGTCAAAAAAAAATCGAACTCGAGATTTTAATAAATAACCCTAAAAATGTGTTTTGAAGATCCGTTTGTCTGTCTGGCTGTACCTCCAACTAGGGCCTAAACGATTTTTCTGATCGGGCTAAAACTTGGTATCTAGGGTTTTCTCGAGGGATTTTTGGAATTGGATATTTAACCCTAAAATTTAGGGTAGTTTACTGAAGGGCAAAAATAGAAAAAGTCGATTTTCTTAAAATCGGCTCTAACGATTTTGATTAAATTTCATTTCAAACATTTAAAAATATTCCTAACAGAATTACTACCCTCAATATTTTGGCAAAACGACTTTAAGGGCTTCGGTCTGATGCATAAATTATAATTTTTTATCATATCTCCGAAACTATTTAGATATGAAATTACTTATAGTTACCAATATGTAGAGCTATTCATGATACAAATATTTTTATTCGAAGCATATTTTTATAAAACCAACAACCTTCAAGCTATATATAAATATATATATATTTTACTTTTCGAACACTAAAGGTAAAGTATTGCGACCGTAAGTAAAAATCTAACCTGAAATGTTTATGGATGTCGACGTCTCGTGACCCCCCCAAACCCTAAAAAGTGGTCTTTGCAATGCTGTCTGTCTGTTTGGCTGTTTAAACTTAAAATTAAGAGTAGTTTAATAAAGTGTGAAAAGAGAAAAATTAACTTTCTCAAATTTGGCTCAAATGTTTTTGACTAAAACTCGTAACTAGGCGTTGATTAAGATTATAAATAAACTGGCTATTTTAATTTTCCCATGAAAATGAATTTTAGGGTACTTTACAGAATCTGACATTTCCATTTCTCCGCAACTAATTGAGATACTAAATAACTTATCCTTGAAAATTGTATTACTATTAAAAACAAAAAAATTTATATGAAATATATTTGTATAAAATCGACAGTTTCTGAGATATTAGCAAATATATTAATACAATTTTGTGAGCTTTAGTTGTAAAGTGATAGTACTTAAGTTTTAACGCAATAATTCTTCAGTGGCAAAGAGTAATTAAATATAAGTAATTATCTCAAAAAGTTTATTTTTCTTTAAACCTCTTAGGAGAGATATTTGTACAACAATGATCTATCTCCATTTTAGACTCAATAGTCAATATTTACATTTTATATTGGTCAAAATTTATAAATGAGGAACTTAATAGAAACGAGATGACATGAAGATATTTCAACACCTAATAAAATGTCAATTTTTTTTTACTGAAGTAGAAATTTTAATACGAAGTGTTGACCCTTGCGGACTCAATATATTGTTCTTTTTTATTATGTCCAAACATACAAATGAGGACATTAATTCTTTAAAAATAAAATTATAAAATTTAAAACCGGGACTCAAAAAATGTTTTAACATAAGTATAGTGCAATTTATGCTTGGGTTTGCTAGTGTATATTATTTCGTTTAACATATATTACGAGTTTTGAGTAAGTATCTCCATTTTTAAACAATAAAGTGAGAGAGTCCGATGGTGTTCCGTACCATTTATTTTTTAATCGTCTGAAAAGAGAATACGTAGACACTTAGCTTTTTACCAACTTATCTATTTTAGCATTACAAATACTTAATGATTATAATTATTATGCCATTATTTACTACCATTTCGGATGACTAACCACATTTTTACACTAATGGGGTAGGAAAGATGAAGTATACTTAAATCTTCAGTGATATAGAGTATGAAATGGTTTGGGGCAGTGGATCTCAACCTTTTTGAGATCGCGCTGCCCTTCACAAGCTAGAATTTCTGTGCGACGCCTGTGTACCTAATATTTAAAATAAAAGCCCAAATTCAATTTGGTGGTCTTTTTCAAAAAGAAAATTGTAATTTTTTTACTAGTTTGTATTCTTTTAAATGTAAAAATACAACATTTAAGCAAAATTACATCTGAATAAGAAGGAATTGGACTAATCATACGAGAAAACACAATATGCCTACATTCTTCTTTTAAATATGTACGAGTATACGAATTTAAAATTTGCTATTTGCATTTCACTGTCCATTATAATTTTTAGTTTTTCCTTATAGCCACCACGCCCCAGACCAAGACTGGCAACGCCCTAGAGCGTCACGACGCACAGTTTGGAAACCCCTGGTTTAGGGTGTGGTTGTGATAAATTTATATTTATTTTTTATATTATAATAATTTAAATAAGTACATAGTATAATACTCTATGTAAATACATAAGTTTTAAATCAATCAGTGTATGATGAAATGTTGCTAAAATTAGAAATTACCTAGTGTTGTATTATACACTAAACAAGTTTGAAATTTTACATGACCTATATTTTATATCATTAGGAATGATAGTCGAAAAATGTATTTTAACATGGGAGCCCTTGTAACATATAAGATTTAGATAAACACATTAAAATTGAAAACTTATAACACTTAATATACTAGGCTTATGATGATGATGATCTAATAATTTGATATTGTAAAACACAAATAAATGTTATCCTCTCATTATTATAACATGTTATCACTGACTATGTATTTTATTGTATACATTTAATTTAATTGAAACAAAATGATTAGGGAATCATTTTAGAAAAGTTATTGTAAAATTGTGAGAAATTAATAAAGATATACAGAAAATCTAAAAATTGGAGTTTACTAAATTAAGATTTTAGTAGTAATCCCTTTCTCCTTTAGGTATTTGATGCTGCGTGTGCATCCACCATTTGAAGACTAGTTTCGATGTAGTTCTACATCATCCTCAGGTCTTAAAAACACATACAAAATATAGTTGAAGTACAATGAAAATTTATTGAATACCATTGGAGTGATATTTGCGATTTACGTGATATATAAAAAATGTTAAAGAAATCGAGTGTCAAGTAAGAATTTGTTAAACACAAAGGCATATATTTACGTATGTTTGAAGAGGAAAGTGTTGTACCTTACTGATTGTTCGTGAATGAACAAATTTAGGAAAAGTTATGTGGTATGAAAAGGCATGGCAAATCACTGCTAGATCACTAGATGTGTATAGCCGTGGTGTTTATCTATATGTGGTAGTGTATCTATAAATAATACTCAAACATACCACATCTAATATCGTTTTGGGGCTTCCATTCAAATCTTGCTTGGGGTATTTAAATGGATCGTTAGCAATTGCATAAGTTGTGAACAATTTAATTAAACGTAGGATATTTCGGGCATTAATTAACCACGCAGATATAAAAAATATAGCTAAGCAATTCAATATACTTGATTTAATTTTTTCGTCATCTAGGAGGGGTTTCCAAATTAAAAGTGCCCGATGGCCAAAATGTATCAACTCTGGTGGTTTTTGACAAGTTATGCAAAAACGAGTATTGATATTTAAATGTGAAATTCATAAGAAGTGGTAATTTAACACGTTTAGTAAGACCTTCATTCTAAACGAGTTTTCCAACTATAATATACTTTCTTTGATCAGTCAATATAATGTATCAGATGTAAGTAGGTCATTCAATATGAACATCAGTCGGAGCCTTCATAAATTTTTCCCACGTAATTCAAAACTAATTTTACCACAGTAGATTCCTTTTCTAAGAAACTTTGTGAGCAAAAAAAAAAAAGATATCACTGGCCAACAATTGGAAACCCCTGACCCAGACAAAAGGGGAAAAACGCATTTTGCATCTGTTGTACACATTACAAATTCCCACCATTAAAGCAATTTATGGGCTAACGATTTGATCGTGTAATTCTTGATGACGCTGCCCGTGGCAATAAGTGGCAATCAAAATGCTAGACATTATTCATGTTTTAATTTACTAGCATATATATACGATGATGAATGACAATCTCAGAAACACACCAAACCAGTTACCATGTAGTGATTTACAAATAGACAATGTTTTAAGATGATGTTGCTAAAAATCTATATAAAAGTTAACTCAGATATCTTTCAAATGCTAAACTACTTTAGGATTGTATTTATTATATATAATACATGATATATTAGATAATATATACATTACCTAAAGGCCTCGAAGAGCAACTGAATAATATATATAAATGTGGAAGTGTTTATGTAAGCTTAGACTTCAAAATTAAAATCTAATAACCTAAGCTTAGCTACATGCTAAAGGAAACTAAAAGATGCACTCCTAAGAAATACATTCCTATACGTATTACGAATGTGACGTCATAAATCATATGAGCACCAATATGAGCTGCCAACTAGGCATTTAATTATTACTGTTCATAATGTACTGTATTCATACTTATAGCCTGTGCAATGATTAAATGCTGATTGTTTAGTAACGGTAGCATAAATATGAATAATTGTAATGTGCTTCACTTTCATTTTATAAAAGTAGGAAATTGCATTGGTTATAAAAAAAACTACTTTTTGGAAATTGTAAGTATGGTTTCAAACATCTTTACTAACATTTAGATTTTTTTTAAACATTTCAAATACTATAGTGAGGTATATCTGGTGTTAAATATCCCATCATCTAATACAAACACATAAATTCGTCAGTTGAAATAAACATATTTTATATTGGTTATTTATTCCACCATATATGGACGCAAAAGTTTATATTTAAAAAATAACTTAAAAGTATTATTATCATGTTTCTGTTATCCGATCACTTCCATGAAAAGGTAGAAGGTTCTCTTGATTAAAAAACTTTATAACTTTACCTTCTACGATACCATCTCTATCTACGGATAAACAAACGGATAACTTGAGCAGACAATACAGATCGATCCAAACAATGTATCATAGTGTCGTGTAGTTTTTTTTAAGACTTCATTGGAAAATATTTGAATTGAGTCCAGTGAAACACTCAACAGTATTAAAAGAGATAAAACATTAAAAAAAGTTAATTGAAATGATAAAACCATTTAAAAAATATGACTTTTTATAGAGTTAAGAAAACATAACCACACATCATCTAGATTGCTGGTTCAAACATAATCTTATACCTTATATTCCGGTTAATTGGCCGTGTACAGCATATATAGCAATTTTTATGATTGATGACATTGTAAATATATAATACTCTGCAAATCCATGGGGGTCGAGGGGGTGGGGGTATTTAAAGGATGCGTCATGTCAGCAGAGTTGCATTGTGGGAAACCAAATTATATCTTTCGTCATCGTGAACAATTTCCGGTGACACATGTAGGTTGCCACCTCCCCTAGATTTCTGTGGTAACGGATATGACCTCCTTTTATCCTTACAAGAAAAGCTGAACAGACTGAAAACATGAACACCACCATATCGGAAAAATATATTTGGTGTGTACTTTTTTCCTCCCTGCTTTTTTTTTTTTTGTTAGTTGAGTGTTTTTCTTTATTGCCATCCATCATTGAGGGTTGTCATGAAACGACATGTTTTGCAAGAAAGTGCAAGCGTTTTCTTAGGAAAGGTAGTATTGAAAAGTCTTCAAAAAGAACTTAAACATAGGCGTTTCGTAAAAAAACAAAGTTTTTTTTATAGTTTCTTAAAACCGATGAGTTTGTATAAATAAAATTGCACGCAAATAATATGATTGACTTGTGAATGTGAGGAATGCCAGGCTTCCACCGTGGTTCGGATTCCACGTTAAACTGTAGGTCCTCCATTTCATCTCACAATCACCCTACCATTGCACATTAGCGTAAGTGCGTATAACCCGAACGGGTAGTAAGACGCGGTGCTAATAATAATAATAATAATAATAATAATAATAATAATAATAATAATAATAATAATAATAATATTATTGACCTATTATCATAGCTTATGTTACAAAAACACGTGTACACAATACTGATGTACTACTATCTGACCAAAATGTATACATCAAATCTTATTATATAACTAAGTGTTTAGAAAATGATGTAACTAGTCTATAGACCTAAATTTAAGTAAATACAAGTGTGTGGATAAGCCTAAATATTACTTTCAAGATATAATATTCTATTAAGGCACAAAAAGTCAATATTATAGCTCAAGTACAGCGTGTTCAAAAAGTCACGCAACCTTATGGGGAAACGCATGTAATTGCTTTCTTCTCTTGCTGATGGCGAAGAGCACCGAATATCCATGGGGTACATGATTCAGCAGCGTGTATTCATTGTCACGTGGTACATCCACACTGGGAGTTGTGCCCAGATTCAGGTAGCCTTCTCAGGAAAGTATGGAACAGTTGCTCTAAACAAATGAGGCTACGGTTTAGGGAAAATTGCACCCGAGATAACTGCGCCTTCCCAGGAAAAAGGGTAAAATTGCGCCCTCATATCAATCATCACCCCATTAGGTGGGAAAAGTGCACCCGACACACTGTTTTACACACTTACAAAACAAGTACACCCAAAGACCTAAAAAAGTGTTGAGTCTAGCCTAGATTAAAAAAATTAAGTAAAAGGTCGTCAATAATTAGTTTGGTAGTTTCAATTTATACGTTCACATCAAATGCTTACATATTCACACTAATCTTTATTTCATTGAAAACCTTAACTAGCCTAACCTAATCTAGCCTAGCTTAACCTAACCTAGCCTAACCAACAGGCAAAGATACAGGTGCGCTGAATCGATATACTTTGACCTCCTCAAGACCTCATGATATGTGATGAGTCGATTTGAAATACCCAGCCTCCTAAACGAAAGTATGCGATGAACCGATCTACGCCAGTGAAAATGGTAAGGTCTTGAGGAAAGTGAGAAAAGTGCGCCCACACAATCTTGTTAAGATTATTTAGGTGAAACAGACAAGATCGTGTGGGCGCACGTTTCCCACCTATTAATGTGATTATTCGTGCGAGGGCGCAGTTTTCCCGGGTACAATTTTTCTGACACCTAGGCTACACGACAAGTTTCAGGAGACAGAGAGTGTCGTGGGCATACCGAGAAGCAGTCGACCTAAGGTTTTGACTGAGGAAAAGTTGATCGACGTGCAAGCTGCATATGCTGTGAGTACCCGGAAATCCACGCGACGCCTTTCAAGACATTCCGGGCCTTCCGTTGGCAGTTCCCATATGGCACTGCGCAGGATCTTGAAAATGTACCCCCACAAAATTCGTGTCGTCCAGAAACTTCTGCCTGGAAACCTGTAAATACAATACGCTTATTTTCCCTTGTTAATTGAATATGTAACTCCATATGGGGGGGG
>CABFWB010001636.1:43536-105025 GCA_902151455.1 Timema bartmani
GGCTGAATACTTGGTACTGGTCTGACAAGGCGTTTTATCTCGATGGATACGTAAATTTTCAGAATTCTCAAGTACGAGCTGCGGAAAACCCACATAGTTTTCTGCGTTCACGGGAAGTCGGTGTCTGATGTGCCATCCCACGCAGTCGAATCTTCATTACAGTCTTCTAAAACACATAAAGGATGACGACGCCTACGCAATTCATCCACACAATATTCAGGAATTGCAAGCGAACATTCAGAAGTGTTTCAATGCAATATCACGGCAAACATCGCAAAGTGTGGTGAATAACATGATTAACCGTGTCTACTTTTGTGAAATACAGAACGGTGGTGACTTCCGGCACTTACTTTAAAATAAAAGAAGAAAAAAATTAATTTCCCCCTTAAGGCTGCGTGACTTTTTATAACATTCTGTGTATATTAAGGCACATGAATGCCTATATGCTGGATTAAGCAGCTTAAACTTTGGGAAGTGGTAGGACATCGAAAAACTAGCTCTAAATTTCATTTGGGGATTAAGACTTTTTCAAATTTTTTTTCCGAGCAAATGGCGAATAACTAAACAAAACTAAAATATAGGTATTAAATAAAACATTTGGATTATTTTCTTTATTTTGTTCAAAATTATGACCATCCTAGAGAAGAGAATTTCACAGCTTTAGAAGCAATGTCTTACCTTCAGATTTTAAATTTTATTCCATGTGTTTAGCCAAATAATAACGTTGGATTTCGATGACTTTCACATATAGGACTGGATGCAAAAAAATAAAATAAATTAGAGATCATCTTGGTAATAATTTAAATCTGCACAACCTTTATCAAAATATGTTTTTGATAAACATAATATTTTTTAGTTTAATTTAGTTAATTTCCATGATTATTTTACAACTACAGATTCAGTATTTAATTATATTTAATGGGTATCGTACACAAATTACGACTTTTTTCCCACACTAGTATGTTTTTATTAATTACTATACTTTTACTTTTTACTATGCAGAAGAATAATTATTGTACCTAGTAGAGTTAGAAATAACCTTTAATACCAATAATTGGTCCGGGATTGTAACTATCAAACAAAAACACTGTCCACTGGTCGTTTCCTGGTATTTAAAGACACAACCTACGTATTATATTGTCCGTAAAACTATTTTTATAGCTTATCCTGGCTACCTAATATCAAATTTAACACAAGTTTGGCCAATGTTTGAATTTGAGTTATGTTGGTTTCGACTAAGTTTAGGTGTTTGGAAGTTTGACGACGTGGTTTTCGGCCTTTAACGCTTGACTTGCCTCAATAACTTCAGTAAGAAACATTTACCAAACAATTTGATTACATCTCTATTATTTTATAGACCAGTGAGCTTATTTAGTTATAAAATATGTTTATATTTGATAATATTTAAAGAAAGATAGTGGTTTTGGCATTATTTATCCAACCAATATTAAGTATATAAAATAATACAATGTATAAAATACTTCATTTTACATGTATTTTACATTAAATGATTATGTTTACATAGCTGTGTATTAGAATATTTTGTTTGTTGTAGTGCCTTAAATTTGTATTTCTCAACACTAAAATATTCTGTAATAGTTTTAGTGAAACGTAGTTGAAAATATAATTTATGTACTTAAAATATTCCACGACTCAGCTATTTATCGAATGATAAATTTATTATAAAATTGTTGAAATAAAAATTACCTTTTTATAAAATCTAACACTTAAATAAGTTCAGTTTTTAAATAAACTACACAAAACAGCTATAATTAGTATTTGCATTTAACAAAATTTGAGATTAATTAATTTAAATGTTGTATTCAATGAGGTGGCTGGAATGACAGGTTATTGAGATGGTGTGAATCAATTAAAGACAATTTATCTACCATTATTATATCTAATAGAATCAAAATAGTTCTTAGAACTACCTGTGTCCCATACACTCAAATATAAAATAATAATCTAAACTAAGCCAATAGTTACTAACAAGTACTATTAATATTATTTTTGTTATTGTTGGAGAGATAACCTTTTATAAATTTAAACTATTTTATTGATTTTTTTGAGGGCTGATTAATTATTTTCAAGGTAATATAAATTAACTAAAATACACGCGAGTCACGTTCATGTGCAATGTGTGATGTAAAACTCTCCTAACACATAGTCATAAGCTTTCCCGCTATAAAGGCTAAATCAAAATAGAATAAAAATAAATTTTCCTTCCTTGTGTGACAAAACATTGTTTGCCTCCTGTGTCTGATTTTATTTGGTGTTGCTTTGTCCCGAATTGGAAGTCTCTAAAGTAAACCATTTTTATCCTCCCTTTATTTTCCTTTTTTACATATTTCCCTTACATAAGAATGGATTGAGGAAGTCGCACGTTTTAGTAATGTATGTTTGTTTGAAAACGACGGAGGTTTCCTTTGGGAACGTATTGGTGATATGTAAATAGAGAAATAGAACAGGATTTATATTTAGGTTTTATTTCATATTGTAGGTTTACCTGTTCGTTTTAGGTAAACAACCCTTAAAGTAAAGTTGAACAGTCAAAAGACTACCGTAGCTTAAAATAAAAGAGATCATAAAATATTTATTTTTATCCAGAGATGTTGACTCAACATCTGCAAGTTTACTAGTGTCCTCACTTATTATATTGGATCTTGAGAGATGGTTCAAATCCTTTCTGGGCGTATTGCGTGGGGTTTTATACAATGATATTTATCATTCTACTCCACGAGATAGCTAGGGTACATTTACTTAAAATGCACCTACCTCAACTTGTTTATTAACAGTACTATTTTTGAAAAACATTTTTAGAGATTGTTTAGTAAGGAACACTTATAAAAATAAAATGTAAAATTCAATTTTAATTAAGTAGGGTATGTATTCTGTTTAGTAAAAGTATTACTATATTCTTTTAAGTGAAAAAAAACCAACATAATATGATTATAGCTTCAAATGAAAAAATAGTGATTAAACTATGAGTTAATTTACACAGACTTCAACGTCGTAACATACAGTTCACTTAACAGTACAAATAGTAGACAGGTGAAAATTCGTTAATATAATATCTATGTAAAAAATGTTAAAATTTTTAATAAATTACTAATTATGAAGTTGGTAAGTAAACAAATGTGATAAGTATTAACTTTGTAAGTTATTTAATATGTTATATGATATTAAATTATTAAGTCACTTTTTGATAAAGAGAAAGACAATTGTTAAAATAACATAATTCAATAGTAAAAGGTGGAGAAAATTTGTTTTGTTTATAAAATGTCTTATTATATTCTATTAAGTAACAAACACATATGTAATTATTTGAAAAATCTTGATTTGAAATAATACTGTAAGTTAATGTCTTCCTCACGCCATCAGTTGGGAAACTCACATTTTTATTCGATTATGTCTTGAAAATGACGCCGTAGTTGCGTCGAAACATGTCGAAGCACATATACATCTCAAGAATGTAAACCAAGGAACAAGGGATTAAGATAAGAAATAATTCAATTTTAATTTTTTCATTGAACTCTATTTAATTACAACTTTCTCAAACTATACTTTTTCGATACACTTACTGTTTCCTTATTTACATATGACTTCAAATTTCTATCATATTTGACAAACATTTATTAATGAACAACTATAAACTTTATATATTATGAAACCTGCCAACTTGATGTGCATTTTAACCTATTGGAAGTTTTAATATTTTATTTATAATTATTTTAACGTGTTCTTTCCAATTTATGAACTAACTATATATGTTTTGTGTGTATTTTATGTCAAAATAACTAAATCGTTGCCATTTAACTTACAGTATTATTTCAAATTAAGATTTTTCAAATAATTACATATGTGTTTGTTACTTAATAGAATATAATAAGACATTTTATAAACAAAACAAATTTTCTCCACCTTTTTACTATTGATTTATGTTAATTTAACAATTGTCTTTCTCTTTATCAATAAGTGACTTAATAATTCAATATCATATAACATATTAAATAACTTACAAAGTTAATACTTATCACATTTGTTTACTTACCAACTTCATAATTAGTAATTTATTAAAAATTTTAACATTTTTTACATAGATATTATATTAACGAATTTTCACTTGTATACTATTTGTACTGTTAAGTGAACTGTATGTTACGACGTTGAAGTCTGTGTAAATTAACTCATAGTTTAATCACCAATTTTTTCATTTGAAGCTATAATCATATTATGTTTTTTTCACTTAAAAGAATATAGTAATACTTTTATTAAACAGAATACATACCCTACTTAATTAAAATTGAATTTTACATTTTATTTTTAACAGTACTATTGTTCGTGGATAACACGACTTGCCGTATAAAATATATAATTTAAAATGCACAATAAACAGGATCGGTATGACAAAATTTGACAGAATGAGAAATGAGAGAGTAAGAGGAGTTGTAAAGGTAGAGCTAGTCCACGACAGGATAGAGAAGGCACGACTAAGGTAGTTTGGCCATGTGAGAAGAATGGAGGGGGAAAGGATGCCCAGGAGGATGTTGAATATGGAGGTGGGAGGTAGGAGGCTAAGAGGAAGACCAAGAGACAGGTGGTGGAAGGGAGTAAGGAGGAGTGTGGAGGAGAGGACTGGTCCAAGGTGGAGGGAGAGAGGTGGTGGGAGGAAAAGAGGTGGCGGAGAGGCTTATGTTCCAAACAGACCCAGCCAGTGGCTGGAAGCTGTTCATGATGATGATGATGATGATAATTTAAACTGATTTAATTTAAAACCACATCGTTTGAGACATATAATTATTTTTTAAGCTGAAAATATTTCTTTAATAAATATTTCTTAGTTTTACAAATATCTAGCTACTAAGAACAGTATTAAGATTTTGTTGAACAATACACTAAACAATATATAAAATACAATATCAATAGCTTTACATACAGCCCGATATGTTTCATGAATCTCCTTCATGGCATAGAGTACACAAGGATTTGGTGTGTTTTTGATAAAGCTATTTTTAGTCGGTAGTCAGGTCACGTGTTATCTGAGTTACAGCTGTTACAGGCACTTTCTTTTAATCGCTACGCACATAAACAGACACCAGCTAACACACTCGCTTTCGTGGCCAGCCTGTATATGACCGTAATGTCCACGCAAATGTAATGAGCTTGGCACGGAATGAATGTTTATCTTTTAATATATAGTTTTATTGCGATCGTATAGTGGCTACGTTGTGTTAGTTAAATTAATAAAACATCATATATTTAAATTACTATTTATTATATTGGTTGGCTTCTAGTATTTCACTTGATAAATGTCACGCGTTTTGGATAGTATGCGAGTGGCCGTCAGCAGATTTAAGGTAAATTCACAATAACAATGGTTCTATACGTGATGTATTATTACTACTATAACGCCTGATTTTTTTACTATAGAAACTAGACCCGTGACGACCACCTGAGCGACTAACGCAGGGTGTCAATAAATAGTTTACAAAAACATGACCCCAGAGTTGACCCGGGAGAGTCCTTGACCTATGCCTGGAGAGACAAGAGTAAAGAGTATAACTTTACTTGACTAAACTGATATGTTTTTTAATTTTAAGAAAACACTCTCATTGGTCCTCGTGACCCAACATGGACCAAGTAGCCTAATTGTCCTCCACTATCATTATAGGCGGTAACCACCCTCCTTTAAAGTTTTTAGGGCGCTATTGTTTGCACTGGCGACTCTTAAAATGACGATTTTCTTTAATACTGGCTAGGAGGTTATTAAACCTGCAATACCCCGTTACTGACTACAAGGTTGTTAAAAACATTTTATCTTGTATACCGTGTTAGTAAAAAGTGTATCATAATGTAAGTATTTATTTTTCTTTCTTAGTTCATAGTTCATAGTTCATAGTTCATAGTTCTAATTACAAGTGGACAATGGTTAGCAAATTAATAGTCTTGCATATTTTTAATACAGTAGTCCCGTGGCTTCTTTGGTGCTGACTGACAGCTAATGGCTTTGAAAAGCTACCAGACCAAATTATGTATCCCTACGCTGAACCATATGATCTGCAAAAAACATGTATTTAGCAGCTGTCACTTCTGACAGTCAAAATTTAGGTATATACCTAAATTTTGACTGTCAGAAGTCAGCTGTGAACTGTCAGTCAGCACCAAAGAAGCCATGGGGCTACTGTACCACATCTGATCTATATATTTTGTATTTCCATCAGTGGTTAAGATAAGTGAATCTAAACATATTGCTTCTTGCAGCACATACAATATAACGTCGCATTTTTTAATATACCCCACAATACTACATAACTAAAATGTAATATAGTTAATTTTAGTTAACCGCATCGGTGTAAACACAATTTCAAATCTCTTCTGATTTAATTTTACACCCACAGGGAGGCCGGGATTGACTCCTTTATCTTTAGAGAAGGTAAAGCTTCGAAATGTCAAAGTCTAAGGTAATATCTCCTTCTCATAGACTGTGACACAATTACTTTCGTATAATTGAAACATTTCGAAGGAAGAAGGAAACTCCGATATATCATGAAACAGATTTGATGTATCTGAACAAATGTGGCATTTCTCAATATGTAATTAATTTTATAACAACTACTAAACAGAACCATTTTAACACTGATTAGTGATAAGATTATAACTACGACATAATCATAGAGAAGTTCACATAAATATCAGCATACAATTATATTATGTGCCGTGTTCTTTTCTTATTCCAAGCATTTAACTTTACCTTAATGCACTCAGGGTGTTTACAATTTTAGAACTATACATTATATTCAACTTTGCTTTGATAGTTCCATAATTAAGAAAGTTACCTTCGCACACCTTTATATTAATAGTTTGTATTTAAAACATTCATATTAAGCCTAAAATTTATCTAGTATATTAAAATTGTTTTTTCAAACGAGAAAACATTAAAACTCGCTTAGAGTCATACTGAAAACAAATCAATTTTTTAAGAATGCTGATATTGTATTTTAAAAACATCAGTTTAATTATAGTGATTCTTTGAATGGATATCAAACCTTTACATTTATTAACCTATTATACAGTTAGAACCAGTCTCATAATCAGATTTGTCATGGTAACTGTGGATATTATTACATTTATTAGCTTTGGTAGAGTGTTTCTGCAACGCTGTATATTATTTTGTCTCACATATTTGACACTTTTTAATATAGGTCCTTGTTTTAAATTTAAAGAGAGAGAAATTATGTGCAGTGTACCGTAACATTTATTTTCATGATGTTGAGCATGGCAATACTTTTAAAATTATATGGTCATAAAATGTTTATATATTATTACTATAATATCCTCTTCTTTTTTTTTACTGTCATACTTCTCGACTTTTCAGGATTTCCGTGAATATGTTATATATGAGTGGGCTTCGTTTCAACTGGCGCCGAGTTTTATTGTTAACGCTAGACAAGTACGAATTTTAAGAGACAGAGCATATAAAAATATTTTAAACACTCTGAACCGACGAAGCATACAATCATGATGTAAAAATAACATTAACTTTAAGGAACACTGGGTGAATTAGTTTTAAATCACTTCACCCGAGTTGGGTTAGCAATACAAAGAAGTAATGAATAAAGTATTTTTTTTCCACATAGACAATACATATATTGTAATAAGCTTTATATAGGTAATACAAAATGAGTTAATAAATAAAATAATTTTACTGTGTTCTAGTCCTTAATATTCCTCCGAAATAGCTTCATGTTTACATTCATGAGGTTGGAATCAGGTAGATATAATTTAATGAAAAAGTAGCCACATTTGTATGAAGATGAGAGGGGAAATCATCTAGGAAAAAACCACCCGGAATTCGAAATATTTCCTTTCCGTGTTCTTGTCCCTTTCAAATTATACACTATTCAAGGTAAGACAATTGCCCACTTAAAATAGCTGTTTTTATTAAAGCTTACTTTAGTTGTATGACCCGCCTCGGTGGCTTAGTTTGCTACGCGCTAGTTTCGTGCTAAGCTAGAATGCTGAGGACGGGGAGCTTGAGGTTCGAATCTCATTCGGGTGAATTGAGGGTTTCCTTTCTCCCTCCGCGCAAATGCGGGTTCACTTCCTCTATATTAAACCCTCCCAATTCCTAACCCATTAGCGCAACTATTACTTAAGCGTATAACCCAAACATTAGTAAAACGTGATGCTAAGTATTAATTAATTAATTTAGTAATATGTTATACGTTCGTAGCATCTGCGCAAGTTTCTATGAACAAAATTGGTTGTAAGGATTTAAAAATAACTAAACATACTAGTTTTCAATCATCTGTAAAGAAAGTAACGTTAGGTACAGCAGGTTATAACGCACGAATACATAAACCCAATATTGGAATCTCAAAGTTTTGAGTTTTTTTATTTTGTAATCGCATAGGCCAGTGATATTAATTCTAATTTGAATAATATAACTCTTTTTTTTTAATCTCACACAATAGTTTGATGAACTTAAATAATTTTACTTTTAATATTCGTTTAACCACCTTCAATAGTTCTTAGTCTGTATGTTTATATTTCCTAAGTTATATCAAATATATCCGGGTTTGTATCCGTATTCTTGTAATTATTGATCAATTTAAAATATTTTCTTCAAAATTATGTGTAGGCGGGTCATATTAATTTTAATGAATCTGGATTATTCATACAAAAATCATAATATATATGTATATTTATTTCCGAGGCTCTTATTACTCCCTAGTACCACAGTTATAGTGAATTCCTAATCAATTTTTTAAAACTTATTCTTACACTAAGTGACGATTAGTACACTTCAACACCAAAAATATTAGAGTAAAAAAAAGTGTATTTTAGTTAGTTATACAAAGTGTGAGGGCTTTATAAAATAATAATCAAGCAAAAATGGAAACTATGAATTTATAAATAAATATTTTTAAAACATAGCTTCCAATCAGAAGAGTTGTTAAAATATTTATTAAAAATTATATTTGGGCACATGCATTTAATCCGAGATCATTCCTAACATTCAAATGTTTTTTTTAGCACAGTGTCTTACTACCCATTCGGGTTGTATACGCCTATCTATTAATTACTTTAATGGATTAGGGATGAGTAAGGTTGAATTTTGACTAAGTGTTCCCAAATTTGTGTGGCGAGAGAGTGGGAAACAATTTATGAAAAAATCCTTAAAACACCCAACCAAGATACGACGCGTGATCTCCCCATAATCGGCAGTCTAGTCGTCTATTAATAGAGTGACACCTTAGATCATTCGGCCACCGAAGAGGGTCGAAAACATTCAAGTTATGAACATGAGCAAAAAAAAAACAACTTCGACATATAATCGAAATAACATTGGTGCATTAAGTGAAATATCTAGGGAATAATTTTCTATAAGTATTTGAATAAGATTAATCCACTATTTTAACTTAAATTCTGTTTAATATTCAATCTTCCCGGAAAATGTTTTAAAAGTGGGTTACATAAAACTCCCATTTATTTAACCCAAGACTTAGTCCATATTGTTCCTACCCGTGTTAATCCTCTCTGATAAAAAAAAATCTCGAAATTTTACGTGTAAACGAAACATTATGTGGGATTAAAGGAACCTCATAGGGAGAGAGCTTAATGTATATTTCATGTTCTCGTCATTACTTCCTCACTTGTAGAACATATTTTTTTATGTACTATACAAATTGATTCACTTCTAAAGTAAAGTGGTCTATGTGATCTTTAAATATGGTATGATTTTGGTAGGA
The DNA here is from genome assembly GCA_902151455.1 of Timema bartmani. Taxonomy (NCBI): domain Eukaryota; kingdom Metazoa; phylum Arthropoda; class Insecta; order Phasmatodea; family Timematidae; genus Timema; species Timema bartmani. The sequence goes on from CABFWB010001636.1 coordinate 53,289, forward strand.
AGAACAGTAGAAGATAGTTACTAAAGTTACTAAAAAAGTTATAAAATATTGATAGATAATATCAATACCTATAAATTAATACAAATAATATAATATTAAAATGCAATCAATGTTGGGTGCAAAGAAACGAATAGATTTTTTCTCCTGTTCTTCTAACCATAATCAAGTTTTTTTATACATTATCTATGATATGCTAAATTAACTTGCATTATATTCCCGCTTAGGTGCCCGCATGGTCTAAGATGGCTTTTCCAAATGGTTTTCCACTCGCCCTCCATACAAATACAGGCACACTTCCTCCAAATCTTACCATGCTCATCCTTAAGTGACAATTAAGCTAGTGGATTAAGGTAATAACATGAATCGATAGAAAAACGCAATGATAAAAAAGTGCATTATAATTTCAATATTATAGTATTTGTACTAAGTTGTTTAATTAACACTAATTTTAGATTCAGTGTAGCTGTGCCAATTTGCATATTTCTTAAATAATTTATCTGCATCGGTGTTCACGTGGCCTAAGGTGTCCTCCCAGTTTGCAGCTGACAGTGTTGTCAGTGACTGGAAAGACAAGGCTTGAATCTCAGCTGGGTGCATTAAGACTATTAAAAAAAAAGTGATTTACTATTTTTGATCCACACAAATATGTGTAGATTTTCTCTAAACATTCCTTCCTGATCACTGCTCATCTAGTGCTAATTTGTGGATAGCCCAGACGAGTAATAAGACACTTCACGCACGCACACACGCACACACTCACATCTAACGAGTTTGATTTAATAATTTATCATGTAGCTTTAAACATGGGCTTTGAAAGTGGAGGGTCAGTCAGTATGGGGACTGGAAACAGCCTTGGGGTTCATAATAAGTTTGGTTGAGATTAAAATAAAATTTTCTAATAGACACCTTATAAAAACTACAAGCTCTCAACAGCTTGGATTTGAAACAAAGGTTCATAATCAAATAATCAACCTGTTTCAAAATAGAACATCAAAATAAAAAATCATTCTAAATCATAATATTATGAATGTAATGTTTGTGAATTTAAAGCATGATTTTATAAATATTTATTTATATATTAATAATTGTTTATACTTATATATACATACATATATGTGTGCAATTATATAGACTCCATATAAAGTTTAATAATATATTTATTTACTTTGAAATAATATTATAACACAAATTTGTAAGTGGTTTCGTTGGAACCATTTACTGAATGCAGATTTAATCGTAAGTGCCTTGATTTTAAACTTTTGGTTTAAAATGATTAATTTTAAATTATTCCTAGTTGTTTAACTCATACAAAGTGTATATCAAATTCTAATGTAATTTATTTATTAATTCATTAATTTATAGAAGCACGTTTTAATCTACCATATTTCTAGTTATAAAAATATCTGGTACATTTAATCCTCAATCCCTATTAATTCAGTTATTTAAATTTAAAGTACAGCTCTTACAAAATACTGATTACTATGGATCAAAAACAAATTACACATGGATTAGATGAGAAATACAACAATTCTAAATATATATATATCACCCGTTTCGGTGGCCGCATGGTCTAACACGCTACTCTCGTGTTAGACTAGACTGCCGAAGATGGGTAGATTGGGGTTTGATCCTGGTCGGGTGTACTGAGGGTGTTTTTTCTGAATGGTTGTCCACTCTCCCTCCACGCAAATTCGGGCACATTTCCTCTAAATTAAAACCTTACTAATCCCTAGCCCATTAGTTTAATTAGTACATAAGCGTATAGCCCAAACGGGTAGTAATACGCGGTGCTAAAAATCATATATATCTGGCAGATATTTACACACGTATAGGAATAAATTCATATTTCATCATCGTAGGTTAGACTATAGATAGTGATAAGATTTTCATTACCAATACTCTAGAATAGACAAGTTTAATAAATTTAAAGGAATAAAATTAGATTGTTTTAAGTTTAATCAGTTATAAAAATGCTCTAAATTTTCCTCAATCAAGTAAACGCAATTATTTATACTTGTCTTTAGCTCCTATTAAAATTAATTTTAGAATAATTTATTAATTACATTTCTTGCATTTTTTAAATTTCTCTAGACACCTTGAAGAGAAAGTATCGTGAATGTAAAAAAAAAATTGAACTTTATATTTCGATTATTAATGTCGACATTTCAGGACCCCCTGAAACCGAAAAAGATGTATTTGCAATGCCATCTGTCTGTCTGCACCTCGGGCTAGAGCCGAAACTATTGTACCGATTGAGCTAAAACTTGGTATCTGGGGATTTCATAAGGTCACCCCAAGGTGTTTTTGGAATTAAATTTCTAATCCTAAATTTAAGAGTAATTTACTGAAGCGCAAAAAGATACAAAGTAGATTCTTAAAATTTCGCTCTAACGATTTGGATTAAATTTTATATCTAAACTGTTTATTATTTTAAATGAGGCAATTCTCATTTTCTTACGAAAGTGACTTTGGAAGTACTTTACGTGGTGGAAATTTTTCAAGTTTGATAATTTATCCCCAACTATTTGAGATATGAAATAACTTATTGTTGTAAAGTTGTGGTACTATTAAAGATATACAAATCTTTTATTTGAAATACATTTTTATAAAGCCGATCATTTTTTAGCTATAAGCAAATATATATACTTTTTAATTCAGATCTTTTGAAATGAATTTGATTCTTAAGTTCTTTGGTAGACAAAGATGTTTCTCTTTTCTAACCTTTTTTGTAACAATGTCCCTAGTTCCTAATTCCATAGAGTAAGTAAGTAACAGTGTATAAAATTTAATTTATGATCTTTGGTGTAATGTTTCCACAACAATGTATAGACCTACTACTTCGTTGCACAAATTTTACAAGTTTTTAGTAAATATCTATTTTAAGTTGAAAGAGGGAGAAGGTCTGTGCGGTGCACGGTGCCATTTCTTTTATCAACGTGTCTTACTACCTGTTCAGGTTTTACGCACATATTACTCTAAGGGGATAGGTATGAAGAAGGAAGTATTTTTAATAGTAATCTCCCCGAATTTGTGTGAAAGGAGATTGGGAAACCATTTGTGAAAGAAAAAACCTTAGTAGAACTGACTGGGATTAGAACCCTGATTTCACAGTCCTCAACAGGCCAGTCTAACATGAGAGTGAGGCCTGAGACAGTTTGTCCATAGAAGCGTTTTATTAATACTATTTAAAAGAGTAAATCCTTCATTAATAGCGATTAATATGAGTTATATTTAAACTTAGACCTAATTAAAAAAATTGTGACAATTAAAAAATATAAATTTTACCAATTTAACTATAATGATGGTTTAGGGTTGATAGGGTATAATTTAGAAGGAATGTATCCATATTTGCATAAAGGTAAAGGAGAAAACTATTTAGGAATAATAAATCTCATTTCACCTGATAAAAATCTGAATCCTGACCTACTAAGCACGAATGAATATAAAAACTTGGCATTTAGTCTGTGTGTTCATTTATTCAGCTAATTTAAAGTTTGATCCGCTAATTTGTGTCGAAACCAAAATCTATATGATGGAATATCCTCACTAAGTTAATTGCACATTCTTAGTAATCAGATTGATTGATTGGAGCTTTAACCCAAAGTGTTTTGATTTTACCAGTCACCGATTGTTGCTAAATTGGAATTGGAAAATTAAGAGTTTATTATGATCAAATTAAATACATGTTGTGGTACAAATTGAATATCCAACGTTAAATTGTGTTGCTAACCGTTTAAATAATTTCACATTTTATACCAAGCTATTGAAATTTATATATAATGATTTTATACAACTATACAATGAAATTATCTGTATGCCTTCTAAAAAATGAAATAGACTTCAAGCGACTAATCCTCACGGGTAGTAAGACGCGGTGTTAAAACAAAAAATCACTTCCTTTAGTGACATTTAGATTATGATTAACGACAGGAGTAGCTTGGTCACACGAAATATATAGATATCTTAAACGATAGTATCTAAATGATAGTTTAAGGATATTAATAACATTTTAATGGTAGTAACGATACGTATATTGTGAATAAACTATTTTTTATTCTGTAAAGTATTTTACATACAAAAAATAAAATTAGGTCTGGATTTGTTAAAATACATACAAAAACTATATCTATTTTAGTATAATTTGTATTTATTATTGAGGTCCCGGTCGGCGAGAAAGTATAGCTCGTTGTCAGGCCACAAGGCTTGAAATAAAATAGTCTGTGGTTTTATTAATTTTATTTTTAGCACCGCGTTTTAAGACCCGATCAGGTTACACGCTTATGTACTAATTACGTTAATGGTTTTAAGGATCATAAAGGCTATATTTAGATGAAGTGTACCTGCATTTGCGTGTAGGGAGAGTGGAAAACTATTTTGAGGACACCAGCCTCGATAAACCCAACCGAGATTCGAACCTCGATATCCCCGTCATTGGCACTCTAGTCTACTGAGAGAGTAGCGCCTTAGACCATGCGGCCACTGAAGCGGGTAATTGTCTGTGTTGTTTTTTTGAATTATTTTATTCTGTCTAAGTTTATACTCGATTTTACCCTTCACCTACAACAACCCTGTATAGTGTCAATAATAATAGGGGAAATAAAATCACAAAACTTCATATCTAAAGGTATCTTACAATTTTCTGTTGTGAGTATATAAAAAAATTACCGTATTTGTTAAAGTACCCCTTTTTCATAAAGCTTAAGTCTCAAATCTTCCAATATGCTTAAAAAGACATTAAAAATTATCTAATACAACAACTTCACAGTTTGTTCTATTAATAAAGCTCAAAACTATAAGATACTTGTTGGATTCTTTCGACTTATTTTGATGTGAATCATATTTTTAAATAACTCATCGTTAGTTAATTAACATTGCATTAGAATTGAACATTGACGGCCAATTTATCGCTTACCAAGGCGACCGCTCTTTCAGATTTATTTTTGATCATATGGAATTTTATATAAAAATTTTTAAAAATACTTTAATTAGTCTGTGTCCCAAGAATTCAGACGTTTTTCTATTACAAACTTTTCAAATGACAAAAATTTTAATATTACCTTCTATCATATCCACATGTTTCTGCAAATTAATATCTGATAAGATATTAATTTCAATATTGTATTAGTGTGAATAATGACAGTGTAATCTAATTAAGTACACCTCCAATAAATATTACTACTACAGTAGCCCCATTACTTCTTTGGTGTTGACTGACAGCTCATAGCTGACAGCTGATGGCTTTGAAAAGCTACCAGACCAAATTATGTATCCCTACGCCGAACCATATGATCTGCAAAAACATGTGTTTAGCAGCTGTCACTTCTGACAGTCAAAATTTAGGTATATACCTAAATGTTGACTGTCAGAAGTCAGCTGTGAGCTGTCAGTCAGCACCAAAGAAGTCATGGGCTACTGTGGCTAACTTGAGATAATTCCTCTTTATAAATATTGCGCACAATGAAATCATTTCATTTAATGGTAAGGATTCACCACGATAAACTCATTGTAAAGATATAAGAACAAATGAGAAGAGTGTAATACAACTTTGTCAACATTTTCATGCAAACAAACGAAATTTCAAGTGCACTTCTAATATGTGGATTCTGGTTCAGTGTAAATACAGTGTAAATCGATTGAGTACGTTTTCAATACTTAACCAGTTTTACTGGGTGTACATTTCATATATTCGATAACTATAAGTTAGAATGTAAGCATCAAGCTAGGGTCTATTATTTCCTTAGACATTTGTCTAAATACCACTACATATAGAGTAATTAAATGCACTAAATCTTTAGTCTTAGGTCTATTCAATGGAGGACTTCTACCTAGAATTGAATGAAATGGGCCAGCTTCGCACAGGAAGCTGTCCCAGTCGATTCTGATCTTGGTAGGTGTAATGTGTTTGATAATTTACTTCACTTGAGGCGCACTATAGCTGACTATGAAGCAAGTTCATAGCAGCAATTATTTTGTAAAAAAGAATTTAACTATTTGTTATTATAATTAATGTATTGTTAAAATATTTAATAAATGATTTGTGTATTATTAACACTTAATTTAAGTATAAGCGTGAATGAACTTTTTTACTTCGAATTTGCTGTAAAAGTCTATTTGTTTTCAAATATAATCTGTGTAGATTTAAAATAATATCTTAAATCATTCCATTTAAAGCTTCATGTGCAGTGAGTGATAATTGGTACATATACATTTGAAAATATATAATACACAACCACCCTTGTTTTGAAATTTTGTTTTAATTCAACACTCCCATAGAAAACAATTCACTAGTTATTGGCTGTGTAAAACCTTTCTTCGTGGATTTAATTATCAACTCTATATTTCACAACTTAAACACATTATGTAAATCATAGTTATCTTGTTTTTAATTAAAAGATAGATTCCCCATAGTAAGTATTTTCTGATTTGAAATTAATATATAGGAGTGAGTTACTGTCCCAACAAACATTTGTCAAATCTTTTCATCCCTAATAGATAAAAAAAACACTACATTTAATGACATAATGGCTTATTGGATATTGTTTTTGTTGGAAGAAATAATTTATGGTTTTACGTGCAGTTCTAATATAAAGAGATGAACAGAAAAGAGCTAAAAGGACACATCAAAATAAAAAGTTACTGTAGACGAGTCTATTTGAAACTATGATCTGTATATATACTGTATTTATAGTATCAAATTCACTTGATTGTTTATTATAAAGGATATAGTTTGACGGAACTTAATCTTTAGATCTTTATTCACGAACTAATACACTTTTACTTGATAGAGTGTACCGGAAGAATACTAGTTTACTTTAGAACGTACACTATTAATATAGTATTCAATAGATTCATAAAGTACAATTTGAAGCTTATAAAAATTGCTAAAAACAAATTAAATCAAATTATAATATTATTATAAATGCGTCTAAAGGGAATTTTGGTTCTTAAAAATGTTCACGCCAGGAATTATAATATACTAAGTGGTTATATATAAATATCTTCCACATAAATTGAATTAATACATCCAGTTTTAAAATAATTCTCAATAAAACCACACCATAAATTTTAGAGGTTATTATACATTAATTATAAGAGTTAACTACTTGCATTGACTTGGGGGATATTGCGTTTTATGTGACTTGCAAGGACAACTTCCCTTGTTAATGCTAATGACTTGATTAGGAATGTAAAAATATTAAATGTAAGTAGCCCTAATTAATTTTAATAGGACCAATCAGCTGATGAGTATTGTCGAGCATGGGGTGGGTGGGGAGTGATTGGGGGGAGGGCTGTGAACAAATAAGAGTTTCACTTCGAGAAACTGTGCAAATATTTCGAGGACATATGATTCAATGTTAGCAGGATACAAATAGAGGTGAAGAGAGGATTACCGATAAATAATGATTTACCAGGCACGTAGTATGTATATGTTACAGGAAAAGTAGATTCTCCAGTAAGAGTCGACTTTACCTAGGTCGAGTCGACTCTTACTGGTCTTTTTAGTAAAAGTTGATTAAAAGCGAAAAGTAATGAATTTCGATCAACATTTACTAGTCAGAGTTGACCGTACCTAGGGAAGATATACTCTTACTACCTTGAGTTAGTAAAAGTTGACTTTTTTCAAGGAAATGGTCTACTACCTAATAAAAAACAAATAAAAAAGCAAAACCTTTATGATAAAAGAGAGATATAAATATTTATTATTTATTACAGCAAGGTAAAGATTTGTGACACTTTGAGTTGCAGAGCTAACCTAATCTAACCTGACCTAACCTAACCTAACCTAACCTAACCTAACCTAGAAAACAACAGTAAACAAATAGATCTGAGATATTCAAAACAAAGATGTGCGCGCGAAGTCGCATGTGGAGATCAACATCGTGGAATCAACTTTTACTAAACCACAGCAGGCATAGTTAACTCTTCCTAGGAAAAGTTGATCTGTTTATTCTCTATCAACTTTTACTGATACTTTTAGTAAGAGTCGACTTTACCTAGGCCGAGTCAACTCTCCCTAACAATCTACTTTTCCTGTGACATATATAATGATTCCTACTTTCAAATCTGTGTCGTCTATAACTGGAGAACGAACTAAGGAGCTATGAAAGAAAAGACAATCGATGTGCCTGAGACAACTTATTTTTTATCACCGCATTCCACAACCCATTTGGGCGATACGCTGACAATTTATCATTTTAAAAGAGTTGGATTAGACCAGACCGGTATTCAAGAACTAAGCTAAGTGTGCTAGTAGTAAGTGTTCAAAAATAATGGAGTTGATTTGCTTGCTGAGCGTGGTGATTAATTGACCAATAAATGGCGTCATAACAAGAGGGGAACAGTAGTTCAGTCTCGAGCAGCCTACTGTGACACTTCTGGCCCACTTACATTATATTTTCACTACCAATCCATTCACACTAATGTGATACTCAGACCTCACTCAGACTACTGGCCCACTTAGCCTCATTCTTTCATACCGGCCATAAATTTCTCAATTTTAGGAGATTATAATTATAGTCGATTAAATTTTAAAGATATGGATATATAATTGTGTAAATTTCCCATAAGTTTAAAGTAATAATAAACAATGTGAGACTCTTAGCTTAGTATCGGTAAGTACCGTTGTCAACGTATACGCATTACAAAAAGATTTACATAATAGCATATCCAAGGTTAACACATTTATTTGTTATCATATTATACATTTAAAGAATAAAAAATTAAAACAAAACACCTTTAAAATGGTAACTCATGAAACGACCAGAGATTTTAAAGGAAACAACGTCAATTCTAGAAGTCAAAAATAGATAACTCACTACACGTCATTGTATCCTCCCACCACTGGAAATCTTTACATGTCTGTTCAGTAATGTGTGTCCCCACTCTTAAGGAAAAGCTTCTATACTCTGGCTGGCGTTCTTCGGATGAGGTTATCCATGTCCTGAAATACAAGACTATCCCATTCTTCCAACATAGCACCAATATGCTGATGCACACTCTCAGGTGCATGAGGACGAGAGGAATGGCCTCTTTAAGAATTTACCAAGCATGCTCAATTGGATTTATGCCCAGTGACTGTGCAGGCCTTCTCATTTGGACGATGTCCTTGAGTTCGGGGCACTGGCAAGCCACGTGTGCATAGTTAAGCTTGGCACTGTCATCGGCCATAGTGAAATTGTGTCCCAGTGCCCTCCTCTGGTAAAGCACAATGGGTTCCACGATGTCCTCCACGTATCGGATACCAGTCACGGTGTCACCTATTGAAATTAGGGGTGCACGATGGCCTCGCATTATTCCAGCCAAAATCCGCACAAATCCTTCTCCTCCGCTGAAAGCGTATACCTCCTTCACATGTATGTACTGGCATCGGCATCCAGATTCTCTCGAGACTATCTTGTCTTGTGTCAGGCCAGAGTGTAATCCACCTTTAGTCGCAAAACAAGATATCTCTCCACTGTTGCATGGTCCAATTTCAGTACGCGGTTTCTCAGTTTCTTCTGCAGATGTGGTTTGGTGGTCGTTGTGAAAAACGTTTGATGGGTCTTCGAGAATGGAGTTGAACTTCCTGGAGTGCTTACACACTGATCATAAATGAAAATCCTGTTGTTCAAGCGAGGTAACTTCTCAAAGCCCTGGCCGTGGAACTTAGACGCCTCCGCAAGGAGAGCTGCATGTGGCGATCTTGGGTTGCTGCTGTCACACGATGACGAACTGTATAAGGTCTGTTCTCAGAACACGGTGTCTCTCTGAATCTTCTCCACACTTTTGAGACATCACTTTGACTGCGATGTACGGTAACTTCTTGTATGCACCTACTTTTAAGCATAGTCTCAATCCGGGTCCGGTCAAACGTCGTTATCGGCGTACGAGGCATGTTTATAGGGTGCTGCGAAGTAAACAGACTGACAGTGCCTTGCTAAATTAACCGACGCCTTGCTGCTGTTAAATAACTACCGCGTGGCTTGGCTATTATACAAAGACAGACACGCATTTGAATGCGCCTGATCTTGAATAACATAAAAGAGGGTAACCTTCATCATATAGTAGCAGTGCATGAGATACATGATAGCCCATAAATATGTTCTGGCACTTGGAAATACTTGTTGATGTGAATATTAGTATAAGAATACTTTGAGGGGAGGGTGGGTCATTCACCCGAGTACTTAGAAGGGTAATAAACGTTAAGAAATTGAATATTTTAAGAAGTTGTTTGTTAACTTAAAATATGGCAAAGACCAAAAATTTTAAAAAAATATTACATTTCAGTTTTTTAAATTGTATAAAAGAGTAAGAGTTTGCATATTTTAAACGACGTTCGACTCAAAATATTTTACTTCCTAGACTAAGATAGATAGTGAGATATGTTTAACTCGCTTTCCTCAAATCAATAAAGTAATTTCTAGCTGAGCAAAAAAAAAACTTTTAGGATAATTGCCAATACTTTTAGTGGATTTAAAGCTTCGGAACTGTCATTCAATAGAGAAATACTGCGGTAGTAGTCGACACCCTTATCGATAAGCTATAGTAAGCTATTTAGGTTTCGGCAATATGAGTTATAGGTTACTTAAGCAAATATTGCTTAAAGGAGGGGCCTATCTTAAGCTAAAATAGCTAGAGAAGCTGATGTAAGTTGTGGAGCACCAGCGAGTTTGTAGAGTCGTATTGAACTGAGTAGCGCTCTTTAGTCCGTAGTTCAAGATTGGTTGGTTTTATCTAGAATACCAGATAATGGAAGGATGTTAAGAGTTAGACCTTAAGTAATATAAGGAACAAGTAGTAGTTAGACAAACTTTAGATATTGAGACTCACTGCAAATCCTCAACTTCCTAAATGTCAACCCATTATTTCATTTCAAGGATAACTTTCTAAACAATAAACATACACTTGAGTGTTTATTTTTCAATAGACTATCCCTGTCCCCTTGTCTAATAAAAACAAAGAGAAACGCTGGGGATCAACCTCAAAATGAAATCTCTTAATAATATATTACTTTAATATTGGTGTGTTTTGATAAGAAATTAAATTGTAAACTTTTCTTTTATTACATTTTTTAGTATTTTATCTTGCAAATTTTCTTTGCTTAAAGCATTTAAAAGGAGCTCATTTTTAAAACATACAAGGTAGCATATTAAAATAGATAATATTTTATAAAATTTCACAAAGCTAAATATATGATAAAATATGTCTTTGAATTAAATATTATTTAGCTCTCAAATTTCGAATAAAATTGTTTTTATTTAGTTATAATGTATAAATAATAAATATTTTGTTCTTACACTTTTAAAAAAGACTATAATGTAAACTACATTATTCTTGCCTTTCATTTATAATAAACTCACTTTCTTTTGTGCATATGAAATCTACTTCTGCATAAAATTTAAAATTTGCTGTGCAACGAAACAAGTCTGACCACCAAATTCAATATCAATACACCACTAATGTTGGCTAGATTCGTCGGGAATTTAGTTAGTAGTAATACGCACTTGAAATTCTGGTGTTCTCCGGGCATCAGAATTATGTATTCACACACAGTATAAACTTAAATCCGCAAACTAAATTATCCAATGTAATACTGACGTGATTTTACAATGATGGAAAAAATATCAACAAACTTGGAGTGACCTTTTAGAACAAATTGTAATAAATATTATTGAAGCTACCATGTAGGTTTCACTTCACAATGAACAAAGTTGCTTTATGAAAAATGAGGTTTCAACTTCTACTAACACTTTATTTCATAAATATTTTGAAAGGGTATTGTCTTAGAACTGGAAATTATGTGTACGGTTCAATTTCCCATACAAAAGTCGGTCTTTCACGTATGTATGTCAAGTTAATTTCCCTGGCAATGTTATCAAATTACAATCTCTATAATAAATTATTTGAAACTGAAAAGCTTAGAAAAGTTCGGAAATTGTATCCATTAAAACGACACTATGCATATCCTTTAAAATATATAATTTATAATATCACCTTTTTAATCAAATATTTTTCAATTCGTAAGGATTTTTTTGACTTAATCTATTTATTTGCTGTTTTCTATTTCTACAGTAAGTTTAAAATTATGTTAGGCAATATGAATTTAATACTTTGTTAAATAAAATTATTAATGTTAAGTTCTCAAAATATAAAATGTTATTTAAATGAAAGGGTGAAATCCACATATATATTATTAATTTTAAACTTTTTTTTTCAATGGTATTAATTCCCTTTCTAGTAAAATGCTTCATGTTGGTTTAATCGCATCACGTTTTCTTCTAGCCTCTCCTTTTATCTACTAAGATCTTTATTTTCTTTTCCTCCTTTTGAGTAGCTATATAATCCCAGGGAAACTGTTTTTGTGGATATAACTGAGCTCGCACAAATGAAGGTGTCGTTTCTTGCAGCAGGTTTAATCAAAGCAATGTGACAGTTTGTTTAATTCGAATAGTATCTATGTAGAGGAAGAAGCACTTTTATCCCTACGAACAATAGCGTTGCATTGCTTTGTCGAAATAAAACTAATTTAGTTCAGCGACTAAAAACACATTTATTTTGCATATGACGCTCGCTCCAAGCAAATAATTGGATATACCACGAACTTCTTTCTATACTTACGAGCTATTTATTCTCAGATTTACGCTAGTGGGATTGGTAGAATGTAAAGTAGAATTTAGAGGTAGCCTATCCGAAATTTCACGGAAGCCTTTTATTAACAAATGCCTCAGCTCATAAAGTTGGAATTAAAATCCCAATCTCTCCATTACCGGGAAACATAAAAAAAAACTAGGTTGACACCTTTGTACATATGACCAACGGTTTGGCTAATTTTAAATCTAATATTTGGAATATCTTTGAATAAATAGCGTAACAGGAAAATTGTAAGATATTTCATAGCAACAATAGGAATATAATTAACACTCCCATTGACAGCTACGCAAACAACTATGTCAGTCTCACCTTGATGGTGGTATAGAGGCGTGGGTTCAAATACTCTCGTTTTACTTTCAAATAAATTCGAATACATTCCCTCAAAAATTTCATTTTTCTCATCCAAACACTTTTGGTGTAAGTATGCGTACAGCCTGGACATAAGTTTCAGTTTACAAAAACCATAATATTAATACATTTAAAATAACCTCACCGATCACTTTTGTATCATCACATAACTTACAAACTAAACTCATAAGGATTAAAATAAAAGGATGCTATTCATTCAACACTGACTTCCAATATAATTGTGTAACAGGGTGAATCAAACATAACATCATTATAATTGTGTAACAGGGCGAACCAAACATAACATATATTATATTTATTTCTTCTTATAATTCCCCTCTTCCAGATATAGTTCAAGGATCCCAATAGACAAGGTTTTGACTCAGCCAGGTGATAAACTAAAAGCCTTAAGACAGTTTCATACAGATGTGGTTGTATGGGTACTATTTACAATTTAAAAAAATCACTTTAAGTACACCTAACTGGGATCAAACCTCGATCTTCTCATCGTCAGTGAACCAATCGATTGCAAGAGTCATGTCTTTTGAGGATTTCACCAATGTAAAAGGTAGTAAAACTACTTCACCCTACGTAAAATATATACATAAGCCTACTTAACAAATTAAAACATAAAATGTCCATAGTGAGATTAACGTCTCATATTTATCATCTGTTGGATGCATTGAGTATATAAATATTATTTGATACTTATTAATTATGCTTAATTATGTGTAAAAATTAAACCCCTATTTAGATAATTGTTTAACGCACCTGTGAGCATTGGGACTAAGCCAGTCGTTAACTATAGTTTAGAATCCATATTGATCCATCAGAATGATTAATTTTGTTTATATCCCACATATTTGTACAACTGATAATGAACGTCATAGATAATGCAACTACACCATTTATGTTTAATTGTAAATAATGTGTTTGTGGTCAAAAATATTTTAGTCTCTTTGAATTAAATTACCTCCTGCTTTGGAAAAGCCAATCTACATTAATTATTTTTCAACGGTTCAGGAGAATTTGCCAGAACGAGTCCCAGTCAGATCGAAGTTTCTTGGTCATAAGTTGGTGTCAAAATAGATTAAATATAACCTTGAAAAAAAAAATAAGTTTTTTTTAGCGTCTTACCACCGGTTCAGGCTATACTCTTAAGTACTAATATTACACTAATGGTTTTAGAGATTTAGGAAGGTTATATTTAGAGGAAGTGTACCCGTATTTGAGTGTAGGAAGAGTGGAAAACCATTTTAAAACTAACCTCAGTACACTCAACTGAGATTTTAACCTCAATATCCCCGTAATCGGCAGTTTAATATATTGCGAGAGTAGCGTCTTAGAGCATGCGGCCACCGAAATGGGTAGTTAAAGTTTTAGTTATAGGTGCAATTCAATATACACTTTTTTAATACCGCGTTTGATTCGATGTATATAGATGCATAAATGATTTAGTCTAATGAATAAGGATGAAGAAGGTCGTCTAGAGGAAATGAACTTGAACTAGAATTAAGAGAATAGGCGAAACCAACAGTGATAAATATGTGGAGAGCCACCTAAATTGCACCTAGCTAATGTTCTAATCACAATCTAAGCATCTGTCAATAAATACAGTTCATTTCTAATGGGGAGTATTAGACCAAGTGATGAGCATTATGGAAACTAGGGCCTGGATTTTGATGACTTGAAATTGTTGAAAAATATATTTTAAAAATCAGACAATGTTGTAAAAAAAATACTGAACAACTACTTATAATTTATAAACGTTATTTCCCAAAAATATAAAATAATACATTGGCATGGATTAAACCATTCACAATTTGTAAATAAAATAGAGCTGTATGTATTGAAAGACCTTTAGCATAATATATGCTCTAGCATCTAGATAAACATGATTATGGATTTACAAATACATGCTTCTGAAGCACAGATATATTTTCAGCTTTGTTACTGTACTTCATCAGGAATATGGATTTTCCTATCACAAAAATATTATTATTATTATTATTATTATTACCACCGCGTCTTACTACCCGTTCATATTATATGCACTTACGCTAATGTGTAATGGTAGGGTGATCGTGAGATGAAATTGAGGACCTACAGTTTAACGTGGGATCCGAACCACGGTGGAGGCCTGGCATTCCTCACATTCACAAGTTGTGATTAATACAAGTCTTGTCAGAGGTGAAGGAAGGGTTTGGCAATCATATAAATATGTGCTGAGACTGAGGATTGAAACCCTGACCCCAGCACAGAAGTCTGACCCCAAAAGTAAAGAGTGAACAAAGTTTATTTAAAACAGACTTTTTTTTGTTAGTCCGTCAACTGTGGTATGAAAAGTCTTGAGTATTTTTGAATTTAAAAAAAAAAAGATATTATTTCAAATAAAAACCTAGAAACTATTCAATGTATATAAAATAATTAAAAGTGACATAAAATAAAAATGTATTCAACTAGGATCTCATGAATACAGTATTTGTACATGAGCTTTGTCGCGGATGATTGATTATAAATTACACGTCATCAAAATCTTGGCTCTGCTAATAGCCCCTACCAAGTGTTTTGAAGCTAAGGGTGAGTTTATATATAACTATTTTATTTTATTCAGAAATATCATTGAACTAAAATCAATTCAGGGTATTTGAATGTGCAACTTGTTATATTGAATTACAAAAACCACTCAAGGGGAAATGGGCGTATTTATACAATAGCATATTGTTAAGGCAATAACTTTTAAAAAAATAAGAGTTTGAATTATATTGTAATCCTTAAGTATCACTGTAAAGCACACAAGTATAAGAGGGGATACATAGAATTATGAATGATCTTCGCTTCTCACATGGAGTGAGTCCTGATTTTTGTTTTATGTTAAATTTAGACATTTTATATTTCTCTTGTTTTTAGGGATATATATATTATAATTGTATTTGTATTTTAGTTAAAACTTGTGGTTCTCTGACATACGCTTCCCAACAATGTCCGAGTTTGACACACAATACTCATAGAAACAAGTTCATGAATATGTAAACCACTTCTGGATTGCGTAGCCTCATTTTGTTTGAATAGCACTCAAAGACGTGCAGGGAATTTGTGTTTCGGTTTAAAAATGATCAAAAATAAAATAAGCATCAATGGAAAACTTTTCTTGATAATCTATTATTGTTTTTAATATGTGATGAAAAATACAACTTGGAAAAGAGAATAAAGCCCGTTTCGTTTTGTTTATTACGCTAATAATCTACCGCTGAACTATTCACGTATTATATTTAATTTAGAGTCTATTATGGTCGTATGGCCGTATGTATTCATAAGTAATTCGTAGCAATCAGAAACACAGACACGGTGACTTGTGTTGAGATTTTAAACCTCCAAATTGTACCATGTGTGATTGTAAAGGGGGCGCGTTGTCAAACAATGTACTGAAATTAGTATTGGGTTTAAATTCTGAGCTGTTCACAAATGAGGCGTCTATTTGTAAGCATGGGTAAGTCAATTTAACAACATTTACAGAATAAGAGAAATAATGAAAAATATTTTAAATAATTTATAAATAATAATTTTTATTGGTCTTAATAGTTGTCAAAAAAAATTAATAGGGTTATAGCAATCACTATAAATGATGGATTTATTTAATTAATATGGGATGTGATTAACATTTTTGGACTTTTATTGTTTAGAAAGTTATCTTTAGGTTTGTCTTATTTATAAATGAACAATCAATCGGGATTTTACTGCGTGGTAAACTAATATGATAAAACAAACCAAATTATAGAAACAATAACATGAAGATAGATGATAAATAAAATCTTGTTCAAGTAAATTATTATTTATTTAATCTATCACGTGACCGTAACAAGTAGAAACATTGGTGGTCATGGATTTGGTCAAGTTTGAAGATAAACTAGAGAAGTTATGAATAGTAGAGGGGGGGAAAAGAGGGAAATACAGCACACATTTTCCAAGATAACCATTTTTATACCTCAAACACCATTAAAAAAAATCCAGTAACTATATTTTTTAAGTTAATTTAAATATGACAGAGACCTCTTTTAACCATAATATAAAGTTCATTAGAAAGGTTTCATGATTGTCTAACACATCGAAGCACCAACCCAATTTGAATTAAAATTGGACTAAACCCTTATATTCCCCGTGACCTTTAAATGATAAGGACTTTGATACTAAACCGGCTAGATGTATCATTTATTAAATTCACACAAAAAAAATAAACCTAACCTATTTAGTATCACAGTATTTTCATATTTTAAATTAACGCTCCTTATTTTCAATTATTTCTAATGTTTTTTAAAACGTTGCAATAGAAATTACTGATTTTTAAACTAACCTTGATATCGGTACACTGAAAGCCTTATATATACGGATTTTCTACTCAATTGTTTTATAATCGGAAAAAAGAGTTTTGAGATGTTAGAAAAAGTATAAACAACCAATTTTAGCAATTAAAAAATGTGGACTTGTCCAATTTTTCAGATAAACACCTTAAATAAAGTTCAAATATATTTAAAAAAATTAATACTCCAACACGGAGACTAAATTCTAATCCTTTGTATGAATACGAACAGGACAGAATTTAAAAAGAACTCCTCGTATCTAACTACCCGTCCGAGATATATGAATCTTAATTATGCTATTGGTATAAAATGAGGAACGTTTAATTTAAAGGAGGTCTACTCATATTTGCGTGGAAACTCATTTGAAGATAACACTTCTCAGCACACCCGGCCAAGATCTGAACTTTGACCTCGTCATCGGCAAACCAGTTTAAATGAGCTTGACACTAAGCCCACGTTCCCACCAATGCGGTTAATATATAATGGTTCATTAAAATTTCATGACATTGAAGTGCTGAGTTTGTACCCAGATAGAATACAGAACACCCTTATTTAGTTTTTTGTTTCTTTTCTACCGAGTCTTAAGTACCTGTTTAGGTTAGACCTTATACATAAATTACGCTAGTGTAGGGGAGATACAGGTATAATTAAAGAGGAAATATACCCACTTCAGTGGCAAAATGGTCTAAGGTATCATTATCATTTTAGACTGGTCTGCGAATAAAAGGGAGAAAGGGAGTCGAATCCCTCTGTTGAGGTTTTTTTTTGCTAAAAGGTTTCCTACCATACTTCCATGCAAATATTGGTGGTTTACCTCTCAAATTCTTCCTTTATCACCCCTGCCGCTTATTAATTAATATGTATGAGTAAAACCTTAAGAGGTAGGAAGATGCGGTGATAACAAAACAGAGGGAATGCCCAAGACTTTTCGTGGAAGTAATAAGAGGGGGTCGAGGCAAAAACATGATAACCCTCATTTGATGACAAAATATGTTAACTGTGACTTCTGGTGTCATACCACTTGAACTGCAAATTGATTTTATAGTCAGTCAAGACCTTGAGGACAACTAATATCCATGAATATTTTACTTAATTTTTGTAGCTAGATTTAAGGATTTCATAGACGTTTTAATAGTGAAAATATCCCATCTAAATCAATGAGGGTTATCATGTTTTTGCACCAACTCCTTTTACTACGTAAGAAACTATTAAGGAATAACTAAATAGTAAACCCGATCGGGATACGAACTTCACTCTCCCCATCTACGGCAAGCCAGATTAACAATAGCGTGACGCATTAAACCATGCAACCACCGATGTGGTTCTTATTTAGTTTATAAATTGACGTTGCATCAGAGGTATTTGCTATGACCTAGTGAGAGCGAACACACAGTTTTGGAGGCATGCCGAGTATCTATTGATTTTCGTTCAATAAATTCTCCAGGGAAACCTGAGTTTTGGGAGGGTGCGTTTTATTTCATTTGATGTTTGTTTGACCTTGATGATCAGTAGATGAAAATCGTGACAGTCCCTGAGTAACAGGGGAATGGGAAGGGTTATAGAACGCTGTATTGATCCTCCAGTTTCCTCATCACTTTCTTTTTTTACTACATGAGTGGCTTTTTTTATCTTGTATTAGTGATATTTAACCTGCACTTTCTAAGCCAACTAATTAGGATACTTATGACTTAGACACTAACTTAATCGTTGTATCATAGCTTTGAAATCCCTCCTCCCCCTTAACCCCCAATTTCATTAGCCAACAACATTTGACCCATATTCAGAATCGAACTTCGCACCCTAAATTCACTTGGAAAATACGTTGATGACTGAGGTAAGATGTGAGATAACCGACTCGTCTGGACTGGGTTGTCGGGGAAGAGGAGGTCGGGGTTCGAATCTGAATGGGGTGTGCTGAGAATTGCTCTTCCTAAATATTTTTTTTTCACTCATTGTGTGAATGCGAGTGCACAATACCCTGGTATTGCCTTCCTCCTCTTTACGCGATTTGTTTAGTGGGAGTGATACACTATTTTAGGGAAAACCACTTAACACCCTCAGTAGATCAGACCGGGATTTGAACCCAAATTACCCAGAATTGGTCACAATAACCGTGATACAGCTATGCCATTATAAAACACTATGACCGCCCCCATCCCCTGTCAGGTAGTCAGTCATCTATCAGGATGTCTACGGGCAGATAGTGACACATACAGTACTACACAAACACGAGTTCAAGCTATATTGTGTTTATTGGATAGTGTTAGCGTTATTATAGCAGTAACACACTATTCAACACAACTATAGGCTACAGTTACACTAATTAACAAATGGTTTACCAGCTTCAGAAGTTTAACGGTCTAAAGCGTCATTCTCGTTTTAGACAAACTGACCTGCTGATGACGGGTAGATCCGGGTTTAAATTCCTGTGGATTCAACTCAGATTGGTTTTCCCTAAGTTGTTTACCACTCTTCTTCCACACAAATGCGGGTAGATCACCTCTAAAATGCTTCTTTCCTCATCCCTACCCCATTAGAGTAGTTATCATGTAAACGAAATACCTGAACAGATAGTAATACGTGGTGATTTAAAAAATAAAAGAAAGTGGTACACAGGAAGTCACGACGGAGCTTATTCCCACGCGGTCCAGACGTTAGTCACCCAGTAATAAAGAACCCCGTTGGTTTATCTGTTCTTAATCATTCATGCCTAAAGGAGATCTTATTACTCATCCAGAGGCATTGAAAGAGTATCCCGTCCCGTCATCTCTATCTTGAAGGTGTTAGATTATCCTCAATTGGCCACTTTGGCCAACTCATTTGCCAGATAAGTCCTCCAAGAGTGAATGTTTATTACAAAGTGTTAACCATACTCAGGGAGTTTCCGCCTGACTGTGGGTGCGTGAGGTAGAAATTAATCATCTAAGGCTACCAACATATTCTATCACCCTAGCGTATTGTGTAAAAAGTACAATAAACACTACATACTACATTTATTGAGAAATTGAAAGTGATAAAATACCTTTAAAGTAGCGAAAAAATATGTTATTTTTTTATCACCAAGTCCTACTACTTGGTCATATTATACGCATTTATGATAGCTACCCTAATGTGGTAGAAATGAGGAAGGAAGCATTTTAGAGATAATGTACACGCATTTGCATTGAGGGGGAGTGATACACTATTTTAGGGAAAACCACTTAACACCCTCAGTAGACCTGACCGGGATTTGAACCTAGATATCAGCAGGCCAGCCTAACACGAGAGTGACGCCTTAGACCATTCAGCCAATGAAGCAGGTAAAAAATATATGTATGTTCCTATTGGAACTATAACATACTGTAATTATGATTACAGGCTACTCCGCCGCTGCGCTGCTCGCCATCTTGTTCGCCATCCCTTTCGGTCTTAGAGTACTGGTCCATCAAGAGACCGGCCGCTGGACCAGCATGCTACAAGGCTTCTACCACGCCCACTTGGAACTGTTCCTGGGAAACGCTTGTCTTGGTGAGAGAGCTGAGTAAACATTCTTAATTATCCACTAACTCTTTTAATAGTGGCACTTCGCTCTAAGATACCGATCCTTTAGTTCAAAGGCTCTTCAGTACTTTGCCATAAGGGGATAATCGAAGCTTCAAGTATTGGTAGATAGATAAAGGATAAAGAGAAGGGTGGATGGTCGTTTAAGTAGTTTATTCGAAAGAGTATGAAATTCTGTAAAATAAGTTGTTAGGAAGAAATCTGAGGCAAAATGTGTGGTTTTATACTACTCAAGTTGGGCTAGTATTTTTAAATTTATTTTTAGCACCGAATCTTACTACCCGTTCGGGCTTATGTACTAATTCTGATTATGGCTTAAGGAATTATTATGGCTATGTTCATAGGAGGTTTACTTGCACTTGCGTGGAGGGTGTGGCAAACCATTTTGAGAAAACCACCCTTAGTACACCCGACCGAAATTAGAACCTCGATCTAGTCAAGTCTACAGCGAGAGTAGTGCGTTAGACCATGTGGCCACTGAAACGGGTTAAGGATATTATTTAAAACGTGAAGAGATTAATTTTGACAATTATTTCTTTATCTGTACCCTACCGAGTTTAGTTTAGAAAAAAGAAACTTGCACTTTGGTTGTGTGTCCGAAAATTTCAAAATTATCAGAGATAGGTGAAATTTAAGAAAATGACTTTAAAAAGTAATCTATTAAGTTCTAAGGAACCGATTTTTTTTTAATTAAAAGCATTTACTTCAAGGAATATTAAACAAAAATTACAAATTTTAGTGACAAGACTGCAATAAATATATATAGTTTAAACTTATTAGGTAAATGTATGGACATGTTTCATGACATCATAAACATAAATGGTATGATGCACCACACATACTTTCTCTTTTATCCTAGAATAGAGACATCTACTTAAAACTCGTAATATTTGTGTAACTAGATAATATACATTGCTGCAGAAACACTACAAAAAGAGCATAGGTAAAATAATATACACCGTCACATACACATTGAGAAAAGAGGAATATCTTTGTCCACCTAAAACCATAGCACTCAATTCCATATTTCAAAGTTACCCATAAAAAAAGTATAAATGTGTGTGCTATAGCTCAGAAACGATTGGTTTTATAAAAATATATTCCAAATTAAAATATTTGTATTTTAAATATTCCTCTAACTTTAAAATTGCCCAGTTTGTGGGCCACATGGTATAAAGCGTCATTCTTTCAATACATTTATTCCATATTCAACCTCCTCACCCTTACCTCATTAAAGTAATTAGTACATATGCATATAGCCTGATCGGTTAGTAAAAGGCGGTGCCTCAAAAAAACCTTAACAATGATACTGTAAGATCAAAATTGGAAATTTCCGCTTCTATCAAGTAGGCTTAGCCTTAAAGTAATTTTTGTGGAAAAATTAGGGTTGCCATTTTGTTCGTAATGCTAAGAAATGCCTGAATAAAAATTTTAATCAAAATCGTTGGATCAAATTTTGAGAAAATATATTTTATTTCATTTTGCCCTTCAGTAAATCACCCTAAATTTAAGTTAAGTTATATAATTCCAAAAACACCGAGGAAGGCTTATAAAACTATTAGTACAAAGTTCTAGTCCGATCGATAAAATGTCTTTAGCTCTATTCAAACAGACAACATCACAAAAAACACTTTTCAGTTTCAAAGAATTATGAAACGTCAACATTTATCAAAATTTCAATTATTTTGACGATCATAATACCGTTCTCTCCTAGAGGTCTAGAGAGAGAAAAAGGGCTTAAGGCCTCTAATAAAAAACTTAATTAGCTGTGGTTTTGCAAAACAAAACTCAAAAATTCAGAAATATCGTTGAGACTTACATCAAACTGTGTTACTTGCATAATCAAGAAAACTGACTTTAGTGTTTTTTCACCTTGAAAAGATTCGTTTAGTATTAAATAAACAGATACATCCTATTTTAAACTCAATTAACGCTTCGACCAACTTTATTACCTTTGTGGTTATGGCTGTTTTAGTGATACTAATGCAAAGTAATTATTTTAGTGTAAATGGCTTCTCTTACTTCGAATTGATTCTTTATGTCATTTCTAGTCAACAAACGGGGAATTTATTAGTTTCGAATAAAAGATCGGTGAGGTACACGGATTGTTGGACATACCAAGACTTTTTCCATTATAGGTTTAATTTGGCGCATATATGGGAGGAGGGTGCGATAGAACAGGGAAAAGGCGTAGGGTAGGACTCTTCCACGTATGGAAGGTACAAAAGAAAAAGGAAAAAAGTCACACTAAACATATTTTCCAGGACAACAAATTTTATATCTCACATCCCATTAGGACCCCGATAAATATAATTTTTTCTAACTTAATTTAAATTTGACAGAGACCCTCTTTTAGCCATAGTATAAAGTTAATTAGAAAGGTTTCAAGATTGTATAAAAGATGGCAGCACTAACTCAATTTAAATTTGACAGAGACCCTCTTTTATCCATAATATAAAGTTAATTAGAAAGCTCTCAAGATTGTATAAAAGATGGCAGCACTAACTCAATTTAAATTTGATAGAGACCCTCTTTTAGCCATAATATAAAGTTAATTAGAAAGGTACTCAAGATTGTATAAAAGATGGCAGCACTAACTCAATTTAAATTTGACAGAGACCCTCTTTTAGCCATACTATAAAGTTAATTAGAAAGGTTTCAAGATTGTATAAAAGATGGCAGCACTAACTTAATTTGGGCTAAAATAGGACTCTTTCCCCTTTTCTCTCTGTACTCTTAAAATATACTTGTTTGCCTCATGAATGAACTAAAGAACATTTAAATGTGAATTATTTTAAATACTATTGATTCTCAGCAAAAAAAAATGTTAATTTATATAGGTATTTCTAAAATACAACTATAGCTGTAAATTTATTTTTTAAGGATCAGCCTTGGTCACCGGCTAGAACTCTCTTATTTAAGCTATATATACTATTTGTATAATTATATTGGAACCTTGTATTGTCCACCGTATCCATTCGACACTCAACTTCATAATCAGATGGTCAAATTATTATTATTATTATATTATTATATAAGTAGTAACAATTGGTAGACCTGATATTGAGGTTTAAAGGTGTAAAAATTCAAGGGATACTAGCCCAACCACTAAAAATAGTATTGCTTTATTGTTTGGGAACCTGAAATTGGTGAATTAAAAAAAGCTGATTAATAAAACTCGTTTGACATTTCAATTAGTTGTATAATTTCTTCACCTCTGACAAGACGTGTATTAATCACAGCTTGTGAATTTTTGGAATGCCAGGCCTCCACCGTGGTTCGGATCCCACGTTAAACTGTAGGTCCTCCATTTCATCTCACAATCACCATTACACATCAGTGTAAGTGCGTATAATCCGAATGGGTAGTAAGACGCGGTGCTAATAATAATGTAAGCGTATAACCCGAGCGGATAGTAAGACGCGCGGGGAAAAATAAAACACTGTAAAATAATGTAAATGCTGTTCCATTTAAAGAAGGATTAATTTAATGCGTTCAATATAGTCCCGAGCACTCAGGTAGTAAAGAATGAGAGGTATAATCGGATTTGTTTGCTATAGCAAACTATGTTACTGGTTATTTTGCCTGAAACAACGTACAAAGCTTTAAATACGAAGTCAACCGTTTGAAATTCTTTGATTAATATCTCTTGCGCACTCTATAAGGGAGAAATTTAATGTTTTTTTCTCTCGATTGCATTTAAATCTAAAGCTTTCTCTTTGATTAAAACCACTTTCTCTTTTTGAGGTAAGTTTTGCTATGTTGAGAAGACGGAAGAGGAAAAATTGATAGAATAACGTAAAATGGAACGTACATAATATGTTTTTTTCACATAAAAGAAGAACACAGCTCACACATAATATTGCTGCCACTGGACAAAGGGGTATTGAATGCCTTTGTCAGAAAATTGATCATTACCACCCAATACCCCACCCAAGTTTCATTCTATCGGAACTCATCAGGAGAAATACACAACTAAATTTCTAGAAATCATTCACAGCATTTCAGACAATATAATATAGTAAAGAACAATTTTCAGCCAACAATTTGATAATAGCTCTCTTGTGTTACTGAAAATAATAGATAGGTCAATAGTTTGATTGATTACAGGTTACTTTAAGGGTTTTAATTTCTCTGAAGACAATAAGTCGTACATTTAAAATTATTTGCTATTAATTAAACATATAACA
Organism: Timema bartmani; assembly: GCA_902151455.1. NCBI lineage: Eukaryota > Metazoa > Arthropoda > Insecta > Phasmatodea > Timematidae > Timema > Timema bartmani. Next base: position 78,355 of record CABFWB010001636.1, read on the forward strand.
TTGCAACCTAATTTTTCTTGTATACTCACATCGGTGGGCACGCGGACTAAACGTCAAGCTCTTCTAGTCTGGTTTTCAATTGACTAGAAGCTTGGGACTTAAATACTGGTAGGGTATGCTAAGCTCTTTTTAACATACATGGATCACGAATCTCCCTGCCCGCAAAGGGAAGTAAAACTTTTATGAATCCTACATTTGTAATCTATATCCCATTATTGTAACTAAATGAGTCCAGGCCTAAGGGGTAGTAAGACGTGGCGCAAATAAACCCGACAACACCATCTGGTAAACTCTATGCAGTGAATTTAAAATCATTAAAAAGTCATTATGAAAATAAAACATGTTAATTAAATTGATAATTTTAACGTTAATTTTTATAAAAATATTTAAACTCCGTTTATTGTAGATTTTATAGGTGACCTTCGTATAATTGTATCGGAAATTAGTAAATTTAAAATAAAATATATTGTACGGTATATTGCACACATTTTTATCACTCCTTTACCAAAAAATAGAAATATATATTTAAATGTCGTAATATGTGTTAAACGAAATAGTAATTTTTTCTGTATTATATTGGGAAAAAAACAACATTATATTCTACCAAAGAGCTTATGAGATAATATATACTGTTCCAGAAATTTATTGATAACAAAATCTCAGTCCACCAAAGGGGACAACACAAATAACTCCATATTGTACAGAACACAATTTTTTTAATGGCTTATAACTATAAAACTATTAGTTTTATAAAAAAATATTACTAGTTAAAGTTCATTTCTTAAAGTACTATAGGTATGCAATGATAAGGTATTTTGTATCTCCTATAATTGTGTAGATATTATCAAAAATTGAAATTTCCACTTATGTGGAATCTCCATTAAAATTATATTCACCATTTTGTTTGTAATGTCAAACAGTCCCTAAATACGAGTGTTAATCAAAATCATTATAGCCGATTTTGAGAAAACAGATTCTTTGTCCTTCGTCCATTAAGTAAACTGCTGTTAATTTTTAAAGGTATGCGGCATTTAATTAATATAAATCCTTTATGGAATCTTAATTAAACCCTCGATAACAAGCTTTAGCCCATTATATTAAATTGTTGACTATTGTTATTATATTACAATAACTATTTGGGTAACAACTCTGGCTAAAACCGATAATATGGTTTTGCACTAAATTATTTCTAGCACATAATTGAAGACCTTGGTGCAATAATTATACAACCACATTTTAGTTGGTTTTTTCAGGATGTACAAAAAAAAATTTATAAAAATAACTTATGTGTAAGGACTTACCAAAAAAAGTTACTTGTATGTTTTTTACAGCTAACATTAAAAAAAACATAAGTATATATAAAAACTAATTATATTTCTGAACAGTTATTTGTATCTCCTGAAAAACAAACAGAAATGGAGTTGGTTTGTTATTGCACCAGGGTCTTCAATTATTCTGATATAATTTATCTTAAACACACTAGTGTGGCATAAAGATAGCCCAAGAATATATATAATCCATAATGTATCTACATGAATCCATATTTTATTGTTGGGTGAGTCAAGGTAGAGAGTGATTTGTTACTATTGCTGTCAATGTCAATCTAGTACAAAAAGTATTGTAGTCTGGTCATTAAAGTGGGCTAGGCTAGGCGCAGACGAAAGATTAAAACAGTTAATTTGGGTGGTAAAATAAATTGGTGTTAATATTATGGGGCATTGTATCCTGATTGTAACAGTCCAGATTGCGAACAAGGAAAAATTCATCCATATTGCGATCACACCCAAAATGTTGTGGCCTCATAAATATCCAGTGTCCAGATTGCTAATAAGTAAAATAACTCGCGGAAATCACTACGTGAAGGTGGTTGGAGGGTTTCCCTTAACCCAATCTAACCTAACCTAACCTATACTAGAAATACTCGTGTTTGTAATTTAGCTAAATTTAGACTGACAAGACTGAAAGGCCGTATTACTTCTAGGCACCCGTGGGCCACCCCTAGTAGCAAATTAGGGGCGGTATGATTTTCCACAATCTGGACCTCTCCTAATATGTCAAAAGTAAATAGTCCTCTCCAGGTGCCCATGTGTTCGCAATCTGGATGGTTCGCCATCAGGATGACACCTTATGGAAGTGCCCACACGACGAATGTTGACCACAACAAACCTCTGACTCGTGGGCCAATTGCCTTGAGTCGCCATTAAGAATTATTAAGTGGAAATAATTTTTGGTAATTGGATAAAGTATTCGTAAATATTTTACATAAATATTTTTTGTAGAGCCAACAAAAAATAACAATATAGAGCTAAGGATTTAATACAGCTTAGCTATCAAAGAATCTATTTTGTCTTAGAGAGTGTATAAAGGTGTAGGCGTGCGTTTCTTAATTGCACTGTACGTGATATCAAAGGTATTATTAATTTTGTAGTGGGATTATTTGCTGATTATATAAATGTCAAGTTACTTTAGTTTGATTTTCCGGTAATAAAAAAGGTTGAGGTTCAGATTCCAGTTTGGTATTGTGAGGGTTTTTATTACTAGATAATTTCACAATCTCCTTCCATACAAGCTTCAGCTTATTTATTATAAAAATCTAGCTTCCTACTCCCTAACACCCAAGCGTAAGTAATATACATGTAAATGTGTATTTTGACGCAGTGAAAAAAAAAATAGTGAAAGCTTACATATGTTCTATAAAACGTTACTTAAAAGCGTATGTGGAGTGTATTAATGACATACACACGTTAAATTGAAATATGCTTCAACTCAAATAACAACAAGAATACATTAGAATAAATAAACAGTGTTTTACATGAAACATATAAATCTTATTAACTCTCAATCCGTTTATTAGTTTATTTATCACCACGTTTAACTACCTGCTCAGGTTATACGCATTTAATATAATAATTACTCTAATGGGTTAAGCAGGAGGATAGAAGCATTTTAGAGGTAATCTACCCGCATTTGCGTGGAAGGAGAGGGAAAAGATATTTAAGAAAAAGCACCCTCATTAGATTTGAGCAGAATACGAACCCTGGTCTTCCCCGCAATCAGCAGGCCAGAGTGACACCTTAAATCGTTCGTCCATGAAGCGGATGAGTTTACTAGTCAATATGCCTTTACTTGTAGTGCGATGGGGAGGTCGAGGCTTGAATTCCAGTTGACAGTATACGGGATGGTTTTTCCTAAGATTTCTCACCCTACCACCACGAAGATATGTTTTTATAGTTAAATATTCCTCATTGCTAATCTTTAGTGTAGTCCTTTTTGGACATCTAAAACGGGTATTAAGTCACAGTTTAAAAAAAAAATCAGAAAAATATATTTTGAGAACGAGCACATTTAGCCTATAATAAAATAACACATTTAGAGTTTTGATTACAAATCGTTAAAAAGGTATCACATACATAGCATCTCTAGTTCCATGTTTTGTTTTCAGGAGTGGGTGTGATGATGCTACTGGTACTGACAGTGGAGCGCTATGTGTCCGTGTGCCAGCTTGGAAAAAGAAGGCCACTCATGGGACCCCCTCACCTCATCGTGGCCCTCATACCTCTGTTCACCTTCCTGGTGTACCTGCCCACCGTATTCCGGTCCGAACTACGCCGCTGTGCACTGGCTGGAGGTTCCTACATCTATTACAAGCGGGGGAACGCCCTCTTCCAGCGATCCACCTTCTACGCCGTGTACAAAGTGCTTCTGGAGATATTATTCAAGGTGGGGCCCACCATCCTCTTGGCAGTACTCAACTTGAGAATCACGATCGTTTACAGACAAACCTGCGAAAGACGTCGTGGCATGACCCTCAGCAGAATGACTTCCTCTGAAGGGGGGGATCCCAGGAAGTACGCCGAAGAGCAAAGGTTAATCCTACTCCTCGGAAGCTCTTCAATCTTGTTCCTAGTGTGCGTATCTCCCATGGTCATATTGAACGTCACTTTATCGGAACAAAATTTAAACCAGTATTCTTACCAAGTATTTCGTGCCATCGCTAATCTATTAGAAGTGATTAACTATTCCATAACCTTCTACATCTACTGCTTCTTCTCGGAAGATTTCCGCAACACATTGTTTAGTACTTTTAGATGGCCTTGGGGCGCAGACAAGAAATCTTGTCCCGGCGCGAACGCGGCCATGGATAAGAAGCTACTGGCTGGCAAGCCGAGTTCGCCACCTACCACCACGACAACCACCAACAACGCCACAGGCGTGAGTGCTTGTTTGCCAGTGGCATCTTCCAACACCGCCCATAAGCTGTGGCAAAGGCTTTCTGGATGCACTGGATCTAAAGATAGATGTAGCTACAGCCAAGCGGGAAAGGCGAGTGTTTAACATTCCTGAAAATGTCAAAGTAATTAGAACTCCTTCTCTTCATGAGTATCAATTACAAAATGCCCAGTACTGTCCAGTGATGGTTATTATATTTAAGAGAAACTAAACTAATATTTGATTTTATACGCATACATTTAATAACCTATTATTTTTATATAATAAACTGTTCGAAAAACCGACAAAATGATGGCCTAAAGATACAAGAATAAAAAGAAGAAATAGCACTTGAAAGTGATATTATGTGATATTGTTTTAGAAATTATGTGATTAACATTGCTCAGAGTAGACTCAGATTAGAAACCGTTAGGAATGATTAGATTACTGTAGACAATATTGTACTAAGTTGGAAACCCGAACGTACCAGCCTCAATAACCTTTCAATAGTATAGAGACAGTAATAAATAATTCAATTTTTTGCTATATATAATATAAATAATATCTTAGAAACAAATTAACGAATATACATGTCATATCAGTCATAATAAATATAAGTATGTGTATACTAAAAATGATGATATGCATGTTTTTATATGCTTTTAATGAAACACAATATATTGATTGAAATGAAATCTAATCTCTTATAACATGCTCATTTTGAGCCGTGATAAATGTTGTTAAATTAACAACATATCCCTGAATTATATTACAATTTAAATAAAGAAGTCATTTTGTAGGAATGAGCTCTAAGTTTATAGTTGATTAAAAATTCTGAAAATACGTTGGTTTGGATATCTCTTCAACTTGTATCTAGTATTAAGTAGCTAATAAAATGTTTTTAAAAGGATTAGTTTAATATTTTCCTTTTAATTGTATCTGAACGAAGATCAAGAGTAAAAAAAAGATGGGCAAACAAAATGGATTTATTTTTGAATAAATATTAATCATATTTATTCGGCCATATATGGGTGATTTGTGAATACAATATAAAGTGAACTGTTTGATTAAAATAATGTCGCTCATGAGGTATTGGGGAATAATAACTCTTAGAGAAACATAGCCATACTTATTAAAATAGAATTACGTCTAAGAGAGTTATTAATTCTTTAGTAAGACATTTCATTAACAAATTATTTAGAAACATAATATAGAAATGCATAAAGCTAAAGTACTATATAATTCAAATTTTAAAATATAATAAAACTTGTGTTTTTTTACATCTTTGATAAACAGGCTTATTTCTAATGATAAAAGTATTATTCATTGTGGTTTTTCAATCCAATGGTGATAGGTGTCACTTATATACAAACCAAAAAATAATACTTCTATATAGATCAAATTGTCAACGCTTATAAGGCTTGAGAAAAAAATATATAATTTATTAAGTAAATCATATTACACAACAAACAAATACATTTCAGTAAAACACCAAAATCTGTGTTATTTTATTCATGAAAAAGTATATCGTATAATTTTGTTCTGAAAATATTGGCTCAGCTATTGTTGTACCATCATGCATAATGAGAGGTTTTATTATCTTCAATAACATTTATAATCCAGTGTACCATCCACTGAATTTAGCTTTCTCAAACACATATACTTGACTTTATTTTAATACCGTAGTTATTGTAATTATTTGCTATATTTAATATATATTTTCACATTCAATAGGCTTAAAAGTATTTAAAAAATCTATGTTATATGCCAGGTGATAGTTATAATAGAAATCACAATATTTCAATCATGTGTTGAAAAAATACTTCCTGTACACGGAAATAGAGCCTACGTATTTTTTCACTATACATTTAAATTAATTATGTTTGTTAGTGGTTTGTAATGTAAAACAAACATTTTAAATTTAATCAAAATAAATAACACTTCAATAAATGATTTAATAGCCTATATTTTTTTTAAATAGATTTTAATGTTAAAAGGTTTTTCTCTACTAAACCTGCGAGTCAAATTTGGTTTTATAGATTAGTTTTAATGTCAAAATAGTACAAAGATAAATATATTTTTAGCTTTTTTTTAGTATGTAGCCTATATTTAAAGATAAAAAAATATTAAATAATTTTTACGTTCAATTAACCAAATTAACATAAGAAATAACAATAAGGCAAGCTATAAATTCCTGTTACTATTTATTTATAATTTTTAGTTAAACGTAAGAAATATATGTTTTCATTACTACATACTATATTATTAAAATATTTGGTTTATTTAACTGCGATAAGCATAATGAGCTGATCTCATATATCGCTAAAGCAAATGTTACAAAATGAAATTGTATTTAATATGTTCATAAAAAGGTAAATTACATATGTGTTGTTGATAATAACTTCCAATAAATGAAGTATTTGTGCTAATTTGTTCTGTGTACAATTTTATTTGCAATTTTAGTCAATTATGTGGCATTAGGAACATGAAAACTCATTGCCGCACTTGCACAATATACAGTAGTGTTAGGAGGCGTACTTGAATGAGTTATATCAAGTCCACCTCATTACACCCTCTTTTAAAGTCCAGTATAGCTTTGTTATACCTGCGTCTAGGTATTCTCACTTATTTACAGTCTTAACATTTCATTTACGATTGCATATTGTTGGTATAAATATACACCCATTTTCTCCTTTATTATAACTCTTATGCTCTTTTAACTCTAATCTGAAAACTTACACAGTAAACACAAAATGAAAAATGGTGACCGTGGTTAACAACACCAAAGTGAACAAACAAGAAGTTAAAAGGTTTGCAAACGAGAACAATTAATGATAAAAGTCTTAAAAGCTTTTTAGTTGGTAGCCATAGTGAGTAATTTTCACGAAGCTCGTTTCTAATTCAAATAGAGAGACAAAAAAATAATTGTAAGTAAATATTTTGGGAAAAGTGTTATTTAATTCATATTCTGGTAGAAAGGAATTTTTGTAACATGCAAAAATATATTTTTGTATGGCTTACATTAATAAAATTCTACTTAATTAACAGTATAGTTTTATAGGTAGGTCTTATTAATATTATCTTTGAAAAAGTATTTTAGTGACTTTAATAATTATCAAAATGCTCATCCTAACAAAATCAAGCTGTAAAAATGTATCTGTCTACTCTTAATATTACTACAAAAATTAAAATTCAATAATATATGGTGATATTTAATTATAGCTGCATATCACCATTATTATCACCTTTTAAAAACGTTATGTTTGATAATGGAAAGTGAAAAATAAATATCTAAGTATCTTAGTATTTAACTATGAGGATTTGTTTTTAACACCATCCCTATCATAATATCATTTTTATTCAACTAATCTAAGATTTAACTTATCCGGAGGAAAAAACTCAAGAAAACAAACGCTGGATTAAAAATATCTAAGCTGTACTGCATGCTGTGTAGTAGGCTACTACGACTCGTGAAAATCTATACACCTAATAAATTAATTGGGTGTAAGGATTAATACAAATACAAAATCAACTCTTTCGTGAAATATATAATAATTTAGTGGTAGGTCTGAAATCTGAATTATAATAAAAAATATTAAAGTACAAATCTAGTTTCTCCACAAAAGCTACCACTCAAAATAAACCTAATAGAAAGGAAAAAATAGGTTTTTGATTTTTAAATATAAAATGAAACCTTTGTTCAAATTCAAAAGTGAACTGGTACTGATTTTTTTTTTTCAAAATCCTTTATAAATTGCAGACATCTTATTGTTATAAACAACTTTGGTTTGTGTGTGTGTGTTAACTCCAGAAAATACGAATATGAATAATGTGTGAACAAATAAAAGTTGCAATTATTAAACATTATTTATAAGCAAGAATCCGACTCTTTAGCTGAGTCAATAGCATGTCTGCCTAGTGGGCTAAGTATCCCGGGTTCGATTCCTGCCATGGCCGAAAATGTATCACTGGTGAAATATAGGCTTACCCTTCCACATTGATAAATCAACGGCCGGGGACTGTATGTTGTGCCTGTCCTAGTCAGCCGGTAGTGTAAAATATATGGCTTGAATAAATATCTGACCTAGGCCAAAAAACAGGCGGGAAACAGTAATGGATGTAATTAATAAGCAAGACATATTTAATTTACCATCAAACTTATGAGCAATTTACTAAAAAAATAAACACACATTACTATGGTTTATATATGTCCGGGAGCGGGAGTGTTGAGTTCCTCCGCGGATTCAAATAGTCCGTTAGCAATATTCTATTTCCTCCACGACACCTCAAGGAAGCGATTATAAGTATACACTGATTTTGGTTGGAGGAACCGTTTCTTGGCGGCCAACATTAATAACATTAATAACATTTTACTTTATTTTTGGTGTTATTTTATAGGTATTAAGAATTAATAGCCAGAGCTATTATTTATGCTTATTAGTGGGAATTACTCCATCTAGATATTATATTCTGGTCCCGGGTTCGATTCCCGTGTCCAGGTGTCATTTTTCAATTTTCAGAATTTATAGGTATTGTTAATATCTATCAAAAGTGACAGATACAGATAACATGACTTGACGTAGGAATATATTAAAGTTGTTTTTGAAATAAATACCAGATACTGTTCTTCCTAACAAATTCAGGGTATAGTCTTAGTGCAATAGCATATCTCCCTATTTCAACCACTTTTATTAAAGATTATTATTATTATTATTATTACTATTATTATTATTGGCACCGCGTCTTACTACCCGTTCGGGTTATACGCACTTAAGCTAATGTGCAATGAATGGTAGGGTGATTGTGAGATGAAATGGAGGACCTACAGTTTAACGTGGAATATGAACCACGATGGAGGCCTGGAATTCCTCACATTCACAAGTTGTGATTAATACACATCTTGTCAGAGGTGAAGGAAGGGTTTGGCAATCAGATAAATCTTTGCCGGGACCGAGGATTGAAGCCCGGACCCTCAGCACCGAAGTCCGACACCTTGCCCCTAGACCGCCAGGTCACCTTTATGAAAGAATAAAGGAGGGTAGGAGGAAGGGTTTGAAAGTTAGGTTCGTACTAGGTTATTGCACTGGGACTACTTATAATCGCTTCCATGAGCTATCGTGGAAGAGCTCCATTCCCCCCAGTGAAAGAACACGGCTATGGAATTAAGGTGAGATGGAAGGGGACACGAGAAAAAACCAAAGTTTTGGCAGTCTTTTATGGCAAAACTTTTTTTTTTTGCCAAACTAGATAAACTAATGCTCCAGTACAAACATAGAATTTAATTTTCTTCATATGATGACTTCAAAATTCCTTGAATATCTGTCAAGTACATCCTGGAATTTAATGACAACTTTTCCCTCTTCCTTTAAAGAGTTTGTTAGATAATGACACCATGATCATGATGGATAATCAAGAACTGTTGATATTAAAATGTCAAGAAAATTAAACTATGTTTAGAATAGAGCAATATTTTATTTATTTTGGCAAAAAAAAAAAAAAGGTGTTGCCATTAAAACTGAAAACAAAACACTGGTCCTTTCTCACTTCCCCTTCCATTCCACCTTAAGGAACCTTTTAAAACAAGAGGGAGCAGAGGTGGGGACAGGGGCTGAACCCAGGACTCGTGAAGGAACTCGACCGTACCTACTGGGAGATCAGAGTTGAGGACCAAGCAGCAGGATATTTTGACGGTGGGAATTTACTCAATCGTTTCTCACTATTCTTCCAAGTTAACACGTGTACATTTCTTCTAAATTGTATCTTCCTTACCTATACAACATTGATGTATATTTTACCACCACGTCTCACTACGCGTTATACCCCTATGTCCTAATTACCTTAATGTTTTAGAGCTGAGTAATGATGAATTTAGTCGAAATGCATCCACACTTGCGTGTATATAGAGTAGAAACCCATTTATGAAAAACTACTCTCAGTACACCCGACCGGGACTTGAACCCCAATCTCCACCATCGAAAGTCTAGTCTATTGTGAGAGTGACACCCTAGAGCTTACAGCCACTGAAGTGGGTCATGAAAAATTATCATTGTAATAAAATTATTTGTTAGATTATAAACACTAGAATTATTCTATGTTATATTGTTTTGGTATAGAAAATAGTTTTGATGATTAAATCATAATTTTATTTTGCTAAGGTCAATGTTCGCATAACAGTGGCATAAAGAAATTTAGCTCTCAAGAAAATGATCTCAATTTTGATGCAAAGAAGATGCACCTAGATTTTTATTTTTAACTCTCCTGCTATCCTGGTATTATCTTACTTTTGTTGTTATCACTCCTTACAGCAGATAAGTGTTTATCAGTACCTGGTACTTAGCTTATAATGACCTCCATTCATTCATACCTTATCTGCTTCCGTCCCTGTTGATGGATCAGAAACTTTGACTCGAACATGATTCGAACCAACAACTCAGAGGTGCAGCATCTTATCAATCATTCTCAAATAATATGCTTCTGGGTATTACAATTTTTACTTACAAACGGAATATCTAAGGTATCTTTTTTTTACGAACTATTGTACTTTCTTTTTAAAACCGTAGTCATCTATGATCGCACACTGTTGAATTTAAAGGAGAGCTCAAGTTGGAATCTTGGCCCGTTTTACTGAGCTGGGGTTTCCCCCATTTTGATTTTACCATTTTATTTCAACACAAAATGCTAGCTTTATTACTCTAAATACACCATCCTTATTTTTTTACCTAATACATCAAACAGTTGCCAACCGGTGAATTGAGATATCAAAAATTAAAAAAATAATTATAGTAGCTTTCAATGCACTAATTTGAAAATCAGTAAAAGGTTTCTGGAATAGTAATAGTAATAATAATAATAATAATAATAATAATAATAATAATAATTATTATTATTATTATTATTATTATTATTATTATTATTATTATTATTATTATTATTATTACTATCAGAACCGCGTCTTACTACCCGTTTGGGTTGTACGCACTTAAGCTAATGTGTAATATTAGGGTGATTGTGAGATGAAATGGAGGACCTACAGTTTAACGTGGGATCCGAACCACGGTGGAGGCCTGGCACTCCCCACATTCACAAGTTGTGATTAATACACATCTTGTCAGAGGTGAAGGAAGGGTTTGGCAATCAGATAAATCTTTGCCGGGACAGAGGATTGAACCACGGACCCCCAGCACAGAATTATGACACCTTAACTCAAGACCAACAGGTCACCTACTTCCTGGAAACATTTCACTTTATAGATGTACCATTTACCAATTTATAGATGGTCCATTGGTGCAACTGAAAAAAAATAGATTAGAAGCATGTTAAATATGGTGCTACAGAAAAATGTTGAAAATGTCCTGGTGGCAGATGGTATCAAATCCAGAAGTTCTAAGAAAAGCAAACGAAGAAAGTAAACTTTAGAAAGGTATACAGCAAAGATGAGTTAACATGATTAATTTAAGAGGGAGACCAAGATTGGAGAACATGATGAGTAAGATAACGAACGAGGTCAGCAGAAGAAGGTATTAAGTTGAGAAAAAAAATTGGCCAAAGATAGGCAAAAATGGAGAGCTGCAACTGCAACAAACCAACAACAAAATTGATGACCTAACGATGATGAAAGATTATTTGTGTTCTATATACCATGATAATTGATTTTGTTTAAAATCTTATCGGAAACTTTTTTTTTCTTTTCATCACTACTTATTGAGGCCCCAAGGCCATAAAACAACAGTGATATCAAACTTGTGACTGTCAATTTTTATTTAGTAGTGTTTGCGACAGTGTTCAAGATGGTACTTATAGTGAAAACAGAGGTATGGTGAGAACAACAAACACCACAGAAAAATAGATAGATACATATTAATTTGTGAGTTTTATTAAAGGGTTACTAAGACTTAAATCTAAAACTTTCAAATATTTTGTTTAAGCACAGTGTCTTACTACTAGTTCGGGTTATACGATTATGTACTAATTACGCTAATGGTTTTAGGGATGAGGGAGCTTATATTTATCGGAAGTATACCCACATTTGCGTTGAAGGAGAATGGAAAAACATTTTGGAAAACCACCCTAAGTACACCCGACAGAGATTCAAACCTAGATCTCCCCGTCATCGGCAGTCTAGTTCACTGCGAGAGTAGCGCTTTATATATTTATATTTAGCACCGCGTCTTACTACCCGTTCGGGTTATACGCTTAAGTACTAATTACTCTAATGGATTAGGAATTGAGAACCTCGATCTCCCCGTCCTCGGTGGTCGAGCTCAACACGACTAGCGCGTTAGCCAACTACGCCACTGAGGCGGGTAGTAGCGCTTTAGAACACTCGTCCAACGAATTTGGTCTTCTAGAGCTATTCTTGAATCACAACCACCGATGAATCGGGCAAGAGGGTCAGCTTCTGACTGCCCCCTCGTACAAAATTCTTACTTTACAGGGTTGGCGATACACATGATGTCAAAAATTAACTTTGGTCACACATACAGTTTACTCTGACTTGAGCAATGAGAAGATTGGCCCTGAGCTTGGGAATAGTCCTGATCAGATATGGGAAAGAACATGAGCTAATTAAGCCAGATGTTCCCTAGTTCATTTCCTGTGAAATGATGTCAGTTTTTAATATTATTTTTTCAGTTTATCATATAGTTTGGTAGATATTATATTCTTCATCAGCGTCACACCTTCACTCCTAACACCCGTTTGAGTTATACGCATATGGACTAATTACGCTAATGTGTTAGGGATGAGAAAAGTTGCATTTATAGGAGTTGTAACCATATTTGCTTTGGTTAAGAGTGTAAAACCATATAGTAATAAATATACTGAATATACCAAACTGGAATTCGAACCCCGATATCCTCATCATTAATATTTCAGTCTCTTGCGAGAGTGATGCCTAAGATCAATCAACCACTGAAGTTAGTGTTTGTTGTACAATACTAAACAATGTTAAATTAGTTATAATTAATGATAAATACACTTTGACATGCTTTATGTGAATCATGATAAAAGTTTGAATTGAAATTTAAGTATAAGGTTTGAATGACAGTAAAAAGAGTTTGCCTAAAGTTCTCACTGTTTCCAGTTTTGAAAGTAAGATATTCTAATCTAAACTAGGGAATACAAATATCTGAAATACAAGAGATATCTTCAAGTCTGCTTCAATCCAAGATTATTAGAGATAGTAATACGGAATTACCAAGCGCTTTCAAAACAGCAGTAAAAGAAATCCATTAAAAAAAATTCACCAGATTTTTTATTATTATTATTTTTTGCAAAACTATATGACTTTTTAACAGAATATTTTCTTTAACATAAGAATGTTGTATTATTTAATCAGTAAGCTTTCTCAGGGAATTACTCTGTCAACACTAATGGAATATTAAGAGCGTTCATCATAGCATGCCTAATTCAGCTCCCGGCTCGCATCTGCGTTTGTGTGTGTAGCAAGAGGTATGGGAGTATTTTTTAATTTATTTGTATTTTTTAGCACCTCGTCTTACTACCTGTTTGGGTATACGCTTAAGTACTAGTCACGCTAATGGATTAGGAATTGGGAAGGTTTAATTTAGAGGAAGTGAACTCATATTTGCGTTGAGGGAGAGTGGAAAACCATTTAGGAAAAACCACACCCAGTTCACCTGACTGAGATTCTAACCTTGATCTCCCCGTCCTCTGCAGTCTGGATCAACACGAAACTAACGCGCTAGCCAACTACGCCTCCGAGGTGGGTGGTATGGGAATAAATGGAAAAATAAAAGACCTTACGATATGCCAGAAATGTGTGCAGTGCATTCGTATTTGAATGAGTACTTGAATTTCTCAACGGTGACGTTGGGAGACAAAGCGATAAAGTTTCTTGTTTATAAATACAGTATGTCACTTTTATATCAAAATTAAGATTTGTGCGCAATGCTTATCTATGAAGCCTTAAACCGAATGTTAAAAAATAACCTTTTGAATAGAGTTTTTATCCAAATATCATTTAATATTTTGACAATGTTCAGCATTAGGGACTTCTATTAGCTCTTAATCTCCATTAATGTTTAATCAGAAATGATCCACGTTCAATAGTGTTCGTGTAAATTTACGATTTCTATCCAACTGTGTTACAGAGTGTATTGTCATGTGATGCACGCTATCAAAAGCATGTTTAGTTTCGAAGAACCAAAATAGTTTTTTTCCTAAATGGTGAATAAATAAAACATGTGTTATAATTATATACAATAAAACACTATCTGTTTTTTGGTGCTCTATTTTAAATGAACCGAAAACTTTCTAGAAATATTGTGAAGGAAGATTAAAATTTTGAAATATTAATATATTTTTAAAATCTCACTAAATGTGACACATTTTAAAATGTTATAATTTTATAGCAACTACTACACTATTTAAACTCTCAATAATGCCAGCTTTGGTGGCCGCAGAAACTAATGTGCTACTAACACAGTGAACTAGACTCCCAATGACAGTGAAATCGCAGTTCGAATCTCAGTCGGGTGAATCGAGGGTGTTTTTCTAAATGATTTTTCACAATCCCTTCATGCAAATGCGGGTACGCTTCCTCAAAATTCAAATTTACTTATTCTCATCCCACTAGCGTAATTAGTACATGTGAGTTTAATTGCGATTGTAGCTCTATCAATTAACTCTTCAAGTTAATTAGGTACAGAGTGTACAGAAAGGAGGTAAAAGTACCTATATCCTATTTTTCTCAGCTACAATAAGACAGAATCAATTTGAGAAATAAATTCTAGAGTGTTTGCCACTAATGTAGAATAACCTTTATTTTATTTTTTATTTTACATGGGTAGAAAATAATGATGCTCTTTTTAGAAAAGACGAGTAATTTTTATGGATTTTCAAAAATAAAAAATACGCATAAATACTTGAATTAAATCATAATATGTAATTGTGTAGTAAAATTGTCATATTACACTACATATTAAGTGGGTATATTTTTAGCACCACGTTTTAATACATTTTCATGAGGTTATACACGCATATGTTCTAATTACACTTATAAGTTAGGGGTGAGGAAGGTTAAAATATTGATGAAATGTACCTGCATTGATGAGAAGGGAGAGTGAAACACATTTATAAACCACCCTAAGGACAACCGACCGGGATTTGAGCCCCAATATCCCTGTCACCGAGTAACGCCTAAGATAATGTGGCCACCGAAGCAGGTTAAGTAGGTATAATTAAATTGCCTTGTAAAAAAAATTGAATGGTGATTTTTTTTAATTATTACTTTAATTTATGTGTGTATTAAGTCTACACTATGTGGTTGGAATAGGGAGGCTATTTATAGAAATCACACCCACATTGGTATAGAAGAAGAGGTGGGGTGGTAAAGCTCATATGTAAAACCAACTGGTGCATCTGCTTGGATCCGAACCACGATCTCTAAGTTACCATTAATCTATACTAATATCTATTTTCATCTTATACCGTACGATTCCAGATACGGATGAAGAAACATTAAAAACTGCATTATTCTACTAAACTCTGTTACAACTATTACTCTATTTTTATTCGTTTCTGAGAAATTTGTTAAAAAGAGAAACTGGTTCAGTGGCTTTTAAAAAAAATATAATAAAAATTCACTTTTAAATAGAGCACCCATAACAAAGACTGAAATGTATAAAATACGGAGACTACATGCCCATTTGTGAAATTTATTAAATACAAAACACATATGTTAATGCCTGAAATGCATTAAATAATGTGACCTTGCAATAACGTTTGGAATGTCATTTAACTCTTTACTATTGCCTGTTCTATACTACTCGGTATCTAGATATTTCCCCCACAATGTTCCTATAATCTACTGTTTCCAGATATTTACTTTCTTGCATTCTACAATTGTTTCTAAAAGAGAATGTTCGTGTATAAAAGATATAAATCGTCTGTCTCCACTCGAAATCATTACGATAAAGAGTAGTAATTTGAGAGAGAATTTCAGTAAACCACTTTTGTCAGCGACTGATGTTAGTAATTAATTCTACCTGTCATGATACGATTCAGTGTCTCTCTGGTTTGCTATAAATCGCAATCCCCCCATCTTGGCTGCTCTTATTAAACTGAAGCAAAACTACATATAAAATATCTTAAATGAGATGGATTCTCTTAATTATTTCACATAATGTACTATAAATATCTATTACTGCAGCTAAGTTAATTTTTACATCTCAAAGCTATTAATTTATTTCTTGTAATTTAATATTGCATTTTCTACACAAACAATAAATAAATAATATCAACGTAAATAAATTTTTTATTACAACTACTATAGCAATGATATAAAATAAAATTACCAGAATTCATAAGTTAGAAATATTGAAAATTCAATTTTTCTATGGGGTGGTAAATCATTTTAGAAATGTCACGTTTATTTTAAAAGTTTATTTTTTATTTTTCTGCTCATTTTTTTGTTCCAAGAATCATGTTTGGACGTCAAATTGTGTATGTTCTAATATTTTTTAAATACACTAAAATTTGTTTGCCTTAGTATTATTCAATTATAGCTCTAAAAGAGCTTATTAATGCACAAATAATATTATTCCATCCAAATACACAAAATTAAAATAAATCTTTTTAAATATTTAAGCTGTTTTTTCTTGTATAATTTTTAATAAGCCCCAATTATTGAGGCATTGCTGCTTTCTTGTATAGTAAAATTTTGTTAAGCAGAAATTTATATAATTTACAAAGATATTTATTACAGTTAACATTGAAAACATTTTACAATATTCTTTTTTAAATCGGTAATGATAATATCCATCAAAACTAATAGCTACATATCCCATGTCTATATATGACTACGTTAAAGTATATCTAATAACTTTTCTGGGTGTCAGATAAGGTTCTTCATGTGAAATTAGGGAATTCATATTTGATAAGTTTTGGCTCATGTATGGACTAAGAAAATACTACTCTAGCAAATCGTGTGATTAAAATTATAGATTATAAGTTAGTAAAATTATTTAAGATGTAAATTTTCCAATCAATTCATAAACTGAATTATTTTTTTAAATATGCTAGCATTTATTTTTAAATGGGTACTAAATAATAGACCAAAAAATGAAAATGAGACTTTATGGAAAGTCATAGTGCATATATATTTTTATTTGATCTTAAATTTGTTAGTTGAAAAAGCAAATAGTAACGCGTCTTTAAGAAATGTAATATTTGGGGGAAAATATTTCAATATAAAATAATTTAAACCATTCCACAGTGGGTAATTTTCTTGAAAACGTGGCAAAAAGATCCTAAAGCCATATCTATCAACATAAAAACTGTAACTCTCAAATTTTTGGGGTCGTTGATTATGAATCCAGTATCAAAATAAAATCACAAAAGGTTGATCTAATATGACATTAAAACTCCAAAAAATATTCTTATCAGTCTAAAAATTGCTGGTCAGGTGTTTTGGGGTTTCTAATAAAGAATACAACGAATGTATTAAATCAACATAATTTTTAATAAGAGTAACAAACATTACATTATTTAGTTATGTATTTATTCAGTGATGTGTGTGATCAACAGTAAAACCCATACCAAGTGTACAGAAATCAATCAATACAGATCATTTGAAAAAATGTATATATTATAGATACCGATGCAAAAGTATACAAAAATACAAAATGTAAAATATAAATCATAAATTAACCTAATATATCATTCACAATACTCAAACACAATATGACGAGTTTGATTATCTGCCTTAAAATATAAACCCATAGATAAATTAATATTAGAATATTATTAAATCTATAAGCCATTGATAAGTAATAAAAATCCTTCTACTAAAATATTTTTGCCACCAAACAAAGCCTAAAAGGATATTTTATCAAAATATGTTTAGTTAAAACGTCTGTAAAATAAAATAGGTACACATTTTAGGAAATTATTTATTTTATACATCTCAAAAAATTTAATTTTATCATTAAATGATTTTGAACTAACATAAACCGATTTATAATGTAGTTTAAAAAATTGGACATTTTTTAATTAAAATAATAATGTCTAACCATACTGGTTTAAAATATTCCATTTTAAATATAGCAATTTCGGAAAGATTGAATTTCAAAATGTTACTCAAAGCTTACTGTAAATATTGTATATTGTTTGTAAGTCAGTTATCTAATTTATCACTGTTATAAATATTAGCTACTTATTTCAATTCACCCAAATAAAAAACACACATTTAATTCTCAGTTATTAAAACGGTACAAACTTAAATCCCAAACAATACATTTTTCACTCGCGGGAATCAAACCCAAAATAAACTAATGAACTACTGAGTCAGCTTAAGTACTAAAAATCAGGGTCAATCCACTCAGCTGTAAATATGTTATAGACTGAACTGAACCTTCAGTTGACAGCGGCTGGTGCTAAGCTCGTGGTTCTCGACTTTTATGCAGATTGGTGCGGGCCATGCAAAATGATAGCACCGATATTAGAGGTAAGTGCTGATTAATTGGATGGCCTGGTCATTAACCAAAGTCCAAATAGATCTAAGTCCATATTTTGGTCAAACATATATGTATCATTATTTGCTCAAATTTTGGCCGAGATGGATTCTAGTATCCACGGAGTAAGAATATAGTTCAAATACGAGGGATTCTGCAACCACAAAGTCATTTTATATTTGATAAAAAAAATCTAGATAGTATAATTTCTATCCACTTTATCATCATAATCATAATCATCATGATTAATTTCCAGTCTGTGGCCAAGTCACTTTAGTAAAATGCCTCCATCATCCATTATTATTCCAGCACTCTTCCTCCTTTAATTGCACGCTTTCTGTTATCTGATTCTCCCCCTTCTTGGCCTCTCTTGTGGTCTTTTTACTACAAACTTTATCTGCATTTTCTTTAGAATCTTCACCTTCCCCATTCTCATTACATGCCTATACCATCTATCCACTTTCTTTGTCTATATAAATCATTTTAAAGTAAAAAAATTTTTTTTATCTATTTTTAATTCTGTTTTTTTTATTGAAACTATTTTAGATTAGATAAATAAATTCAAATAAGATCATTTTTGTTTGTTAGCATCTTTTAAACGCTTAAAACAAGCAATACAAAATGGTTAAACTGTTATGATGTTAATAGATTATTTTATTTCGACTAGTAACATTGTTATTTAGTTATTAATATAAAATCAACATGTATGTTAAAACTATATTGATGTTTCTTTCTTGGTACGTTAGTTACATTGTGATAATCCATCATAACACTATATCAAATATTTTAGTAAAATTTTAAAAGTTTACTAGAATTTTTATTGCCTGCTTTAAATATTTAACAATAATTTAATAACCTAAAGCCATCATATCAGAATTTTTGTTTTGTTTTAGGTAGTTAAATTACTATGAATATAAAATACCAATTGTTTAACCCTCATAAATAAATAGTTTTGTGAAAATAAGATTTTATCAATAACTAAAACTTTATTTTATTTATGAGTGTATGAATTAATATTACATCCATAGCACTCGATCAAAACGATACACAATAATTTGTATAGGTAATCTAATATATAAAAATATATTTCACGGTGTTCAAATTTTGTAATTATATTAACGGGTGAAAACTGTACATTGCTGTTTCTAAAATTATGATCCATCTCTAATATTTTCTTAGTATCCTCTTGAAATATCATCTATTTTTAGTGTTCTTAACTTTTCTAGGAGCTGAATAATGTTGAACCAAATGTTGTGTTTATTAAAATCAACGTTGATGAAAGTGAAGAGATAGCTGAAAAATTCAATATAACGGGAATGCCAACCTTCATTTTCATAAAGAATAACAAGCCAGTAAGTTCATTTATTTGATTTTTTGAATCTATATAAAATTTAAAAAATATTGGACAAATGTATGGCAAAAACAACTATTTTAAAATCTTACATAAAATAAAAATACATGTTTGGTTTATAATAATTACCATTACAAGCAAATTGTTGATAAAGAGATATTTCAATAATTTGTTAAAGTATATTAAAAAATCTTACATATTTATATGTTTTTTACTAGGGACATTTCATGTTAGTCTGTAAAACACGTGTGTTACATTAGCACATGATTAACAAGCTTAACTCTAAAAAAGAAAATACCTAGTCCCCTGGCCACCAGTTAAAGTTTGCGAAAATTAAAAGTCCTTATTTAATCAAACGATAAATTATTCGTCCATGCTGGTAATTGATTAACAGGACTTTTATAAAGTAGTCAAATATCCTACCAATTATTGAGTTTCTGTCGAAACTGTTATAATGAGATGCAAATAGATAATAATTACTGGTAAATCAAATAAAATGTGACTCTTGAAAATAAAGTTGTATAATTTTGTCATATTTTAGTTAAACTTTGTTTTATTTTCAGGTTTATAGCTTCCAAGGAGCTAATATTGGAAGTTTGAAGTCTACTATTGAGAAGTATAAGTAAAATATCTATGCGGAATAAAAAGCTATTAAATTATATTAAATTAGTCATAATGAAAATGTTAGGTTTATTATTAACACAAATCACACCAAGCCCCGCTTGCTTTGTTTACTTGAAGGAAATGGAGATGTATGTGTTTGATTGCGTAAAACTCCGCTAATTTTTAATGAGATAATTTACATTTTTAAAGTCAAATAATAATTTACAGTAAAATGTACATTATAATCATATTTAAAAAGTTAAAATTAAATGTAAATATATTTTAAATGGTAAACCACTATCAAAATATTCCTGATTCCTGAATTAGTATGTATGTGTATAGCACAGAATCAAAAACATAAAATTCTAAACAAGAAATCCCACAAAAAATGTCACCGTGTCAGTATTCTAGAAAGGTTTCAAGGAGAAATTAAACTACTGAAAAAAAAATCTTTCACAGATGTTCTGTAGTGTGTAAGCCTCACTAAATAAAAATAATCGATATTAAAAAAAAAATGTTTTATATAATTTGCAACAGGGACTGTTAGTCTCACTTTATTATATAATACATTCACTGAAATTAATTTAATATTGGAAGTGAAAATATAATCAATTTTTTTTAACATTGTGCAGTTATAGACCCTACCAGTTATAGACACTGCCTTTCAAATTATAAGTTCACTTTAGATATACAGTTAATAGATTAATGTTTGAAAGTATACATTTTAATAATTTGATAAAAATAAATATAAATATTTACATATTTTTTAATTTATTGTCCTTCACCAACTGCTTAGTATGATTCAAAATGTACTGAATGCAGCAAGCTTTAACTAATACACAAATATCTATATTCAATTTTAATCAAACTATTAAAATTAAATATTGAGACTGACTAGCTAACTAGCTTTCTGGACTTTTGGAACAATAAAGTTCATTGCCCCAAGAATGTAAGTTAGCCATTCAACCCTATTCTTAAATCCCTCCATTTAATCCTTAGCCTGACACCCAACACCCTTTAAATCGATTATTCCTGTTAACCCTCCAACAAATTCGTGGTCTACGGAGGTGTATTCTTTCTTCAGGTTTAACAACTAAGGTTTGTATACACGCCTCACATCAACCATACGCGCCACATGACAACCCCACCTCAACCTGCATATCTTGATTATAGTCCTTATGTTTGGGAATGCATACAAACCATGAAGTTATTTATTATGTAGTTTTCTCTAATATCCTGTTTCTTATTACTTTGTTCTCGGAAACTGTCAATTTATTCTCTTGGTAGGGAGTTAGAGACCACGCTTCACTGCCTCAAATAACAATGGGTAGTATTATAGTTGTTTTTATTATCAGTTTAATATTTAGGGACAGAATACGAGATGACCACAGCTCACAACTAAGTAATATAATTATATTTTTAATCATTAGTACCATAGATAGGAAATAAAATAGGCTATCATATTTATTATAGCACTTAAAGCTGTATAAAATCCCATATTTTAGTACACTAAGAACTAAAAATAAAGATATAATATATAATGAATATATTACAACAGTATTGTATGCTTTAATATTATTTAGCGAGTGTAGCAAGGTCCTATTTTAACTCAACCTTTAGCATTTCTTCTATCTGTATGACTATTCCGTAGTTAATGCCAAATACGTTGAATAATTTTAACAAAATTTGAGAAAGACATTATTTGGTCCTAGTCCGAAAGACATATGTAAATGTTGACCTCTATTGCAGGATTGACAACTTAAACCACGTTTATAAGGGCTATTATTTATGAATATATGTTACAATATTATTTAGTATTAATTTTGTTATGTCTAACTTGATCAAGTGTTTATTTTTAAGGTAAACCCCCGGTACCACACTACTGTATATCATATATGCAAGGGATCACACATGGTCACACCTTCCACCCACGTAATTGGTTAACATACATTATAATCCTCCACTAAAACTGTGATCTAACTTCTCTAAAATGTACAGTGAGACTACTACATCACTCCTCCCTTTCTCTTAATCACTTATACTAAGATCACGTGGTTTCTTTATTTGGCTACTCTCTTGTGTTGTAAGATCAAGGTCAGTCAGGTTTCCCATTTATAACGTTAACTTTAACCTTGACATATAACAAGGTTTCAAAATTAATTTATAAAATATATTTGTAACTCTAACAGAAAATGTCGGTAAACTTTTAAAATCTTATTTGAAATAAAGTCAAGACAAACTATTTTTTTTTTTAAACAAGAAAATACTACCGAATATTTAGTTACCATTACAAAATACAAAAATAGACGTACATCTTCAAGGAAATTAATTTCTAAATCCTATCAGATAATTCAAATATATTTGTAATACAGTAGATGAAAGAATTTTAGGAACAAATAAATGGAACAAACACAATAGGACCTTTATAATTAAGAAAGGAACAAGACTTACAATTAATAATACTACGTCTTTGTCCAATGGTAACAATAAAAATGGTGAACTGTTTTCCGCTTTTTATTGTAAACACTTTAAGAGGCAACCTCTTTTTCTCTCTTTGTCCTATTGTAGGATAGAATTCAAACTGTATTCTTATTTTCATTTTAAAACTCTGTGTGTTTGTTCCTTTGTTTTTTTCTCTCTCTTTATGACCTTTACTGTACATTAAACCAAACATTTACATGAGATAAACTTAAAATCCAGAATTGTAGATAAACCAATGCAATCGTTAAGTTGTGTGTGTGTCACAAAGTTAGTATTTGTATCTTATTTTTCTTACATTGGTTTTTTACTAATACACTATTTTTTTTTACTTTCTCATATCAAGAGAAAGTATTGTGATCTTGAAAAATCGATCTCGAGATTATGATGAATTATTGCGATTTATATGAACATGAACCCAAAAATGTGGATTTTATAATTTTGTGTGTCCATCCCTATGTCTGTCTGTCTATGGAAACTGATCCAAAATTGTTTGTAGGAATTTGTTCAAATTTGAAATTTAGATTTTATAAAGCTAGATCACAAAACCTTTTTAGTATCCTAGCTCTTCAATTAAGGGTAGTTTACTGATGAGTAATTTATTTGATTTCAAAATTTCTCGAAAATGGTTTTACACGATTTTGTCTAAAATAATGTCTAGGATTTGATTGAAATGATAAATAGCACCGTATAATTGGTTTCTGGGCAAACATTCTTGTAAGTATAGCTTACTAATAAGAAATTTTCGAAAATAGCTGTAAAAATTTGTCCAAAATGTATATCTGGAAATTTTCTGGTATGAAAAATAAAAATATATAATTTTTTGAGGGGTAAAACTCATATGAGTATTTTATTGACAACCGATTTAAAAATAATTGACATTAAAAAATGACTAACTATTTGGTTTCAAATGATCATCTTGGGACTGTTAAACATGACAAACAACATTGTTTACTTTGTTACGGGTAAAAATTGTATAGAGGGTCATTTGCTAGTGAGTGATTTTTGAAAATTCGAATTTTTTGAAAATAACTATAAAAATTTAACATTATGTTTATATCTGGGGAGTGTTTGATATGAACATGGCGAATTAAGCTCTATAGTTGCTTTTGAGGCGGAAATTCGGTTTTGGGTAATTTACTCACGACATTTTTTAAATTTTGTTTACTAATAATTGGCTCTAGCAATATTATTCAAAATTATTATCGGGGAAATATTTTACATTATGAATAATGATCCATCTTTATTCATTTAAAATAAACTAATTCAATGGGTAGTTAACGTACGAGATAAAACTTTAATTTTTTGGAGATTGACCTTGAAAATTAAATTCGAAATGGGAATTTGGGAAGCTTTTCCTGACAAAAAAGATTACGTTTTTATTTTTACAAATAACAAATAATTTTAGGGTGGTTTAAAAATAAATTCTTTTTGAAAATTGTAATCTTACTAAATATATTTGAACAATTTGGTTTAAAATTAATATACAAAGTGTGATATTGTGATTAACAAGTTGTGTTTGTTTTTATGAAGAAAACATACTTAAGGAGTAGTTAACTCAAAACCTTTTTTTGAAAATTATCTTCGAAACCATCATACACAATGTGAGAATTTTTGTGCGATTATCTCGTACCATTTATTTCACTAAGCTTGACACACACAGATACAAACATGAAACTAACCCATTTATTTTTCTTATAGAGCACCATATTGGCACCAGGTGTAGTGAAACAAAAATTTCAAATTACCTTATTGGCCCTAAAGTATTAATATCAGTAATCAGCATATAATAATTCAAGAGAGATTAGCACACTAATAAAAGACGACTATATCTAGAATTATATTTTATGTCCAGAAGGTTTCGTTCATTTATTTGTTTTGAATTGTATTAAAGTTATAGATAGCTGGATAAATTATCTACCATTATAAAGGATAGCTAAATGTGTTAAGTCTGTTTTAAACTCAAAATATTATAAAACTATTTTTAAAATTGAAATAAAATATTACCTTGTCCACAAACTGAATGCACAAGTACACGCAATCTATTAACAAATCAATATTTAGCCAAACACGACCATAAAATGAGATAAATTAACGAATACAGAAACATAAATATTTAGGAAAAAAGAGTTTCACAATTCACCAAAGAGAATAAATTAAAAAATATATTCTCTTATATAAAAATATTTAATAATAAGCATCATGGTTTTCCAATTTTTAGCAATTTTTAGCTTTGTTGTCGCAAAGTTAATTTATCACCTTTAACATAATGTTAGTTTTTGTATTCGTTTACTTTTAGTTTTTTTGTCTGCCTTTACAAAACTCCTATTTTCAACTATATCGAAAAGCTTTTTTTTTCTATTGGCCATTCCCGCTCTCTATTTCTAGATTTCAAAATTTCCAGCATTTATGATCAATGTGGGGTGGTCGTTTAACAAACTTGGTAAATTTAAATTTTCTTCCATACCAAAGAAAAGATTTTATAATAATTTTGGAGATATCTTAAGCTACTACTTGCACCCTCTCAAACCCCCACCTTTTTTCAGTTCTCACATTCCCATTTTTGAAATTCTAAGATTTATTTTGTTATCTTATATGGTTTATTTACTTGCGTGCAAATTTAAATTTTGAACTGCACCTAAAATTATTCTTCTATATTAGTTTTTTCAATTTCGATTTCTTCCATATCCCGGGCCTCAATTTTAATAATAATAATTTCAATTTCCTTTATTATAGTGCTGGCTAACAGTCATAAGACCTATAACAGGCCAGCACTGAAAAGTAATCACAAGTACCTTACAAATATATATATTTACACGAGAAAATAAGATAAACAAAAATGGATAAATAATGTTATATACTGATGAATAGTTACGAAAATGTAATTAATAATGATAAGAATAAAAAATAGCAATGATAACAAATAACTAAAGAGTGGTTAAAAGCAGTAACAATATGAGAAACATAAATCAGAATATTGTAAATTTAAATATTATAGGCAGAACCTCTAAATGATAAATTATTGATATGGGATTTCCTTAAATAACTCTCTGAGTTTAGCTTTTCTTTTATGATAGAAGTCGAATTGGACAAATCTAGAATTGGCGTTATAGATACAGAACCCTATAGGGCTTATCTTATAAGAGCTATTAATAAAAAATAATTTAGGATTACGAGAAGCCCGAGAATAGATATAAACGCCTATATGATCAAGGGCAAATTTGCAAGAAATTTTGCAATTGAAAATATTAAAAACAAAAAGGGCATCACAATAAAGTCTACGTGAGAAGAGAGTTTGGAGCCCTAGAGGTTTCGAATTCTGTCATAATCATAATAAATCCAGTTACTAAAGAATTTATCATAGCACGCAGCAACAAATTTTCTTTGAACATTTTCCAACCTAAGAGAGTCAGTTAAGGTAATGGAATTCCAAGCAAAAGTAGCATATTCTAACTTAGATCCAACCAGGGCGTAGAACAGACATAAAAAAGTCAACTTTCTTCAATGATGGCGTAATAAATTTAGTAAGTCCAAGTAATTTCAATGACTGGGAAAT
>CABFWB010001636.1:105048-117438 GCA_902151455.1 Timema bartmani
CACTGCCCAATTTATAAGTAAAAAAGAAAGGATTAGTTTTCCTAGTGAAAGATATAGATTTGGTCTTAGATTTATTGATAGACATTCCATTTTCCAAAGACCATTGTAGAATACCATTTACATCATTTTGTAAATCTATACAATCTGCAATTGAATTGATAGTTTTAAATAATTTTACATCATCAGCAAAGAGTAAATAACTAGAAGAGTTCAAATATTTACCAATGTCATCAATAAACACATTAAAGAGAAGAGGACCTAAATTAGACCCCTGTGGTATGCCACAGGGTGCTAAAAATGTATTTAAGGTGTGTGACTCAATTTTATTAGCGAATGATCTTTCATGCAAATAACCGCTGAACCAATTTACATATGAGTGATAATATTTAGCACCGCGTCTTACTACCCATTCGGGTTATACGCTTAAGTACTAATTACACTAATGAGCTAGGAATTGGGAAGGTTGAATATAGAGGAAGTGAGCCCGCATTTTCGTAGAGAGAGTGGATAACCATTTAGAAAAAACCACCCTACTTCACCCGAGCGAGATTCTAACCTCAATATCCCCGTCCTCGGCAGTCTATATCAACATGAATCTAGCGCGTTAGCTAACTACGCCACAGAGGCGGGTTACTCAATTTTGAAATTTGGTATTTTCAGATGTCATTCGGTTCTCCAGGAAGGTTT
The DNA here is from genome assembly GCA_902151455.1 of Timema bartmani. Classification (NCBI taxonomy): domain Eukaryota; kingdom Metazoa; phylum Arthropoda; class Insecta; order Phasmatodea; family Timematidae; genus Timema; species Timema bartmani. Next base: position 105,736 of record CABFWB010001636.1, read on the forward strand.
ATTGACTTACATGCTTGAATTTCGTTCCATATAACACCAAAAAAGGTTTTTAATATTAGTTTTAAGAATCTTAAGGGAACCCCTTTCCCATTTACTGCTGCTTCAATTTGAAATTAAAGAATTATACATTAAAGTCTGTTTGGAATTGTTCTTGTACCCGCTTGACAAATTTCAATATTCTAATTTATTATTGGGAATTATTTGGGAATAATAAAAAAAACATAGCACCAGCTTCCTTGATAAATAGTAAATAATTAACACTTATTTCTTTTATTGGCGTAGTTTTTCTACATTTGTGGCCAGTTTCAATTTTCTGTCTGACCTAAAAGCTCGTTTTTATTTTTACCTAACCCCCTCACCCTTCTGCCCTCTTTATCTATTCTCTCAATTTAAAATATTCAGCCTTAGTGATATTAGGAGAGTTATTTATACCTTCTTGCCAAATTTCAGTTTTCTACCACACAGAAAAGAAAAGTAGTAGTTTATATTAGTTTTGGAAAATTTACCCCCTTCACTTAATCGATTGTAAGAAGCTACACCAAACCAGCTTGCTGGATAATAAGATTCTCACACACATCTGTGATCTCATCCATTTCTTCCCAAATGGTGGTACATGCACCCTCGGGGGTATGTGAAAAAATATAGGAGGTACGTGACTTACCTTTGAGTTTTATAAAACTTGAAATATTATTTTGATAATGATATAAACAAATTAACGCAGATGTTGACTTGATGACATGGACTTTATGAGACTACCTCTCTTTGGCATGGCATTGATTATCATAAAAATAAAAGTTAGCTATCATTTTTTTATCGTGGCATAGTATTGTCAGGCTTTACGTACGGGATATATGACAATTACTCTATTGGAGTAGGTATGAGGAAGGAAGAATTTTAGAGGTGTTCTACCAGCATTTGCGTAGATTGAGAGCAAAAACCCATTAATGAAAAACCACCCTCAGCAGACCCAACTATAATTCGAACCATGATCACGTCGTTAGCAGTCCAGTCTAACATCAGAGTGACGCTTTAGACCATTTGGTCACTTAATCGTCTAAAATATTTATTAAAATGTATATTGAACGTTATACATTACAAGAAATCTGGTATTAGTTTCTCTTTCCTAATGAAGAGATGGAAGTGGTATGTGAGACTCCAAAAGGGGTACGCATCTGGTAAAAGTTTGAGGAGTATTGGTTTAATCCACCACTTTGATATTTACCGGGTTGTTGGTGACTAAGATGGCCAAGTTAAAATACCGATTCTGTGTGACGTGGGTGTTTTTATTTTCCTAAAACATTTTCCACTCTTCTTCCACACAAATGCTGGTATATCTATCCCAAAATTCCACACTTTTATTCCTAGCCTACTAGTGTAGTTAAATATAAATAAATTCTTTAAATTGAAAAAAAATTATAACTGTAGAAGAGAATCGAACCTGAAACCTTGAGAGTTATAAACCAATGCTCTTGTTACTGACCTATCCAGGAGTCATCCTAAGCCCTGGGTCATTTTTCACTCATATTTTAAGGCTATAACAGTAAGCAACTTTAATAGATTGGCTATTTAATCCATCATGAATGAGAATAGCTACATAGGTAGATAGACGCGTTGAAAAAAAAATTCAATTCTCTTTGAGACCGATTGCATTTCATAAGCTAATAAATTAGCTTTCATTTCCAAGCCATACCCGAGGATGGAGGTGGGGAAGGGTTGAGACTATTTTGACAGACTCGCGAGGTTTAACAGTGACCCGCCTTTCCCTGGAAATGTTTGACGTGGAACGAATCGTTCTCCCGGTGCTGGCTCAGGTCAGACCTCAAGACCTATCAGTAGGCTTTCTCCGTTTCTCCCAGGGAATTAATATCAAGCGCTTGGTCTGGAGGAGAGGGTGGGTTGCAAGTGACACGACACGCACCTGACGTTGATTAATCGTCCTCTCTCAGCAGGGGGACAACCCCCTCCCCTCCTCCCTCATGGGCGCTCCCTTGTGTAAAAAAAAAGTCCCAATTGCACGGCAGAGGAGGCGGTCGGGGGTCTCTAAACTACGTATAAGTTTACGCCCTGAATGGTTTCGGCTGAGAATAAAGGGAACAACGCCCAATTTCGCGGAAAATGTGCCTTTATCAGGGGTAAAGCCACGTGTTTGGGGAGGAGGGGGTGATGGGGAATCTTAATATTTATATTATGGATTCAATTTCCGTGTTATTAAAGTTTCTATCATACACTTCCTTTTGTGGTTTGCGTAAGATACTGTTTTAAGTGCATCTAAATGTAAATTAGCTAGCTGGTGGATTTAGTTTAATTTTTTTTACTAAGATAGATTAAAGTAAGGTATTGCTATTATTATTATTATTATATCATTTTTTATCACTAGAATTATTTCTTAAAGTTATTATTAGATTTTGGATATTTACAACCTGAAACTTCCTCTGCGAAAAATAATTTGGAAACTTTTACAGATGAACACACATTTTAAATTACTTTTTCTATTTTCTACCATAATAATATTAATATTGCTATTAAAGGGATTATATGAGTTATTCATTTAATTATAAATTATGGATTAAATAAATAACCTCCATTTATTGGATTTTATTTTATTAAAATATCTTAATTAGGTTGATTAAATATAATATATAGAATAGTAATTAAATTATCTAAGTTAAATAAATCATATCAGTATAGTAAAATTATTAATTGACGTATTTTTTATATATATATCTATTATTTTTATATCCAATTACTTTAATTTTTATAGCATTTTATTGTAAATCTTTAGATGGAAGCTTTTATTTTATTGTGTCGGTTCAGTGAGTTAAATTTTTTTTGAAACTTAACAATTTACGTAAAATATCTTATTTATAAATTTACCTTGATAAAAGCTATCATCGGTGATAGGAATAATTTGGTAAATGTAATAAACTAAATAAAAAAATACATCATTAATATATTTTGGTAATATAGTAATAAATATATTTCTTACAAGCCTAGATTAAATTTGAAGAAAGAAAACCCTTTATAAATCTATTTCAAAAACCCTAAAGAATTTTTTAGCTATAAATTGATTATTATTAGACTATACTTAATATTTAAAACCAATTATGTATCTCAAAGTGGGTAGCTTATTTTTCTTGTTTGAAACAAGCACCTTTCGATGAACTATAAAAGATGATGTAGAACATAAGCTAAGTTAATTTTAATTTATCTAAAATTTTCTAGACTATCAAAATTCCACGAACTTGCGTAGAGTGAAAAGATTAATTTTAATTCGTATATCTGTATTTAATCACAAAATGCGACCAGTTTTCGGAGGGCATGAATTCATTACTGGATTCAATAAATTTAATTAAGAGTAAAACATGTTCTATACATCTTTCATGTCAAGAAGCTCAGTACGTTTATTGACAATGAGCCCTTCATTGAGATGAGTGTAGAAAGATAACATAACAAAAATAAACGTTAGAAGGGAAGTCAAATCTGAAATTATAATATATAATAATATAATATATCTATTGCACCTTTATTAAAACACTAAACAAATATCATAAATATATTGAACATAGTAGACTTCCCAACCTTAAAGCCAAGAAAGCTTAAAATAATATTTCGTCTAGATATCTTGTTTGATGTACAAAAGAATGAAAAACCAAATAAAAATAAAAAATAAAAATGGTTTGTTTAGTCACATATAATAAAACTGGAAATTTGTATTTACGTTCAATTTAGTATGTTTCCATTAAAATCCAAAAGTACTAATCAGATCAAGATGGGAATTCTTCTGTTGTACTCCTTATCTTTAACAATAAGGGTAAGCTAAATACCATAACGCTATCTCATCGATGAAATACAGACTGTTAGGGTGGTTATATTTGCGTTTTAAATTTGTAACAATTCCAATATATTAACTTTTGATGTATAAATCTTATTTATATTGCCTTGCAAACCAGGAGTTTGGAAATATTAACAAATCATGAATGTAGAAAAAAATTTACATATTATATACATTTTTGTCGTTTTTTATCTTGCCTTATTACCTGAGTCAGAGACATCTTTGTTTCAATTAATTGGTATTATTTAAAATAATGTATGTTTCCTTTAGAGTATGGCCTTGCAGACTATGACGCTATACCTGCAAAATCTCGCATTGCAAATTCTTCTAATATCAAGGTTATCATTCCCCTGTTTTAGTGTAAGGCAGCTATAAAAGAACACATATTAAAAAATTAAGTACACCAACTGGCATTTAATTTGATCTTTCATAAATCGTATTTGTGTGTGTCTCTAAAAGCTTGTTACCTCCGGGAAAGCGTTGCTCGTTGTAGAACTTTATCAGAACGTAACACCTTCAGCGTGCCAGGATCCAGAGAGATACGCCTAGACACGAGGCAATAAGTCTTCGAGCGGTGATATTCGCTTCAGCACGCATGTTTCGCTGAACTCTCACGGCAATATTTACTAGTCAGATCCCACAGTGGGGTTTTCACTTGGCAAGGGAAATAAAACCAAGCCGTGTCAACTATATTTGTAAAAATAACATAATTTTATAGCTCATACATATCAATAGAATAGGTTTAATTAACCTATATTATTAGTCACATATATCCAAACGTTTATAAAAAAATATTAATATTTAGAAATTAGAAATAAAAAAGGAGGACTTTGAGGTATATCTATAATTTATTTTAGCATTACTTCTTAATACATTTATGGGCGATACGCATATCTACCAATTACGCTAATGGGTTAGAAAAAGGAAGGTTAAATTTAGATTAAGTGTACCTGCATTTGCGTGGCCAGATATATTGAGGGAAACTATTTTGGAAAAACAGCCCTCAGTACAGAAAACCGGAATTTGAGCCCCGATCTACTCGGCAGTCTCGTCTAATGCAGGAGTGACGCCTTCGGTGGTTCCTCGTGTTCACATTTCAGTACAAAAAAAAGTCTGCAGGGAAGGTGATTACGTCTGTTTTCTGGGACAAAGACGGAATCTTGTTTGTCGATTACCTGTAGACGGCTACAACCATCACTTAAAACTACTAAATAGCACTTTTTGATAAAGTCAAGCATCAACTAATCTCAAAACGTCATCAAAAGCTTCCTAGAAGAGTTTTGTGTCTCCAGACAATGTCTCTCTTCACAAAGCGGAAATTGGTGGATCTACGCTTTGAAGTGTTCAAACCTCCGGCCCCACTCACTTAGTAGGACCCTTATCCTTAATAAACACTTGAAAGGAACGAAAGTTTCAAGCGTTGAGAAGGCAAAGTCTACCACTCATGACTGTTACTCAGCGCTATAAGCAAAGTTATTCCTGGAAGTGCTGAAAAATTAGAGCAACTTAATAAGTGCTTTGAGCTTGGGGACAGGAGGAATATGTTGAAAAAATCATTATTATAAACCTTTAACCTTTTGTCTCATTTACAAAACCAAAAACCTATCAGCCCCTCCACACACCTCCTTCCCCCTACCACCCTTTTAAATAAATTGATAATGTGTGTTTCTACGAGTCTTCTTATTGGACGTCCTGACGAGTAAGCTTGTATGTTTGTTGTTTGGTTATTCATTTTCCGTTAACAATTCTGAAGCTAACATTAACAAAATTTTAGGAATTAAATTAGTTTTAATTATAGTGGCTATTTATTGTTTAAATTAAATTACTTTTAATTTCACCAAAAAAAATCCACTTAATTAGGTTAGTGAATAAGAATGTGATATTCTTAGTATATTATATTTATATATGCCATTACTAGCACTTTTATATAATCATAAACTGATTCTAAGGTAAATTTGTGGTTTGATTGTAGGCCTATACAGTATATTAAGTAGTAGAAAAATTATCTAACACTACTGCCACATAAGAATACGCCAAAAATGCGTTTAATACCCTACCACTATGATCTATCGTATCAATGGAGATACAATCCAAAAAAAAATAACGTAGCTACACTTGATCATTGTTGAGCGCAAAAATATATTAGATACGGTATATCTCTTAAACCTATCATCTTATTGCGACTCCACAATACACGCACTATCTTACCAATTTAACACCAAATACTATTAAAATAATGACTTCTCTCGGGTATGGATATCTCCTACACCGGTTCACCCAATAATCGCGCATCCACGTGATCGCGCAAGACAAATAAACTCCAGCAGATAAACCTGACATCTATACGCCGCGGAAGTAACTTGGGCTATAAACACCAGTGATGTGCCCTGTTTTATTCCCTTGTTACTCTCTTAGAGGACATTAAGAGATGACTTCAACGGAGATTACTACCGAGTATATCTTACGTAAACCTACATCTCGAGAGATCTGTCGTAAAGTGAGATGTACCATTAACACCCCGTCACCTGTTTTCCACGAATATCGCTACCTATTATAATGTACGTTAAGCGAGAAAGTAAGGGAAGACTCGTGTTACCTAGATATCATTAAGTAAGTAATTGGTTTATTTAAGTGGCGTGTCATTAAATTGGTGGGGTTCGAAACATCGGATCAGTTGGCAGCATGTTTGCCTACTGAGCTAAGGGCTTAGGGTTTGATTCTCAGTACTGTAAAAAATAAAATCTTTAGTAAAAATAAGGTTTCCCCCATATCCACGCGCAGGGTGTGAGTGGGGGGATGCCAGCTGGAGGATGAAGGGGGTGGGATCGTCCCCCTTCCCCCATTAGTTTGCTTATTCTTAAAACAATTAGGACTACTTACAATCGATTAAAAAGGAAAAGGATTCAATGTTTTTTTATTTTACAAGATTATTATTTGAAGAACATTTATACATTAAAATGTCATCCACCACTATCTAAAGAGCACAACTGTTTTAAAACTCGCCAATAATGTCATCCAGGTACCTATCTACAACCAGCCTTTCTTTGATGAATGGGCCATGAGGTGTTGTGGCAGAATCTCAAGCCTAAATTAACCAACACACTTGGAATATCCATCGAAGCACTATATGAAATAAACTAATCACACTAACAGATTTCTTTGTCTACAAGAGTCCTGATCCTTGAGACCTTAGATAATCTACCTTCTACAGGGTGGCCCACGGAAAATTAGCCCACCTCCTATATCCAGCAGGCACCTCACTCTGAATTGGAGGAGGACAATCCCCTTCCACTCCTTCTTGTGCTTTAGACAAGATGTTCACTTGCTCATTCTTAATGTCACAATATGGGTGGAAGGGGATTGACTTCCTCCAATTCAGAGTCAGGCGCCTGCTGGATATAGGAGGTGGGCTACTTTTCCGTGGGCCACCCTGTACAAAGTGGTAAGGTCTAATTTTCTAAATTATAGTCGATACGGATGGTTGAGGATTACCAATCACTGCAAATTAGATGTGTGCACTGGCATCGAAACGAAAGCACTAATGGCAGCAAAAGGATCCGTTGCTATGGAAACATATACAAAATAAACTGATGGTCTTTCACGTAGAGCTATTACAGAAATGTTTCTCTGAAAATCTTGGTAAGAGTGGTAACTTTAAGCCGTTTTCTGGAAAATACCAACTTCTCAGAAAGAGTGTATAAATAGTTACATTAATTAAAATAAATATAGACTCAGATATACCTTAGACATAATAATAAACATGAAAGTAATTTTAAAAGATCAATGATTTGGTTTACTTACATTCAGAATGCTAGTATATAATATAATTATTTTGTATTTTCATGACATAGACAAAAACTAATTATAAGTTTTATAGTTAAACCCGCGTCATGAATATTTTTATTGTGATTTCACTTAACCTAGATTTCAAGTATATTCTAGGTGTTTTTACAGGGAAAAATAATTGTTTTGGTTCTATTGATTAGCTGAGTACCATCTGCTCGCTTCTTGCAGTAGACCATTTTCTTTCGAAGTGTTTTATTGAACGAAGTTTCTAATATTCTAATTTTTTATTACTTTATTGTCATGTGATCAAAGATAAGTATTGTGTAGACGCGATAAAGATTGATAAAGATCATTAAGGAGTTAAGGACTATATGGATATGGTGCTTACGGACTATGTAGATGAGGCTTTAGCCTGCCTTATTACTGGTAACGTCCCACTTTGTCACCGACGTAGCTTTATCTATGCCTACCAAAATCAGATATTCCCATTTTAGTTACCATGTTTATTACATAACTCATTATTGTACAAATTCTAACTAAATTGCACGTTATTCATTATGTATCTCATTAGTGTACACTATCTCAATTTTTTTAGACATTATGCCAATTAAGTCAATATAAATCAGACCGTGTAAACTATCTAGACATCTAAGGGCAAGCTTGTTTCAGTCTACAAAAATTATTACTCTTTTTGCTTTAAAAAAAAGTAATAAACAACTACTAATTGGAATAGTATCAGTGAAAATAACTACGGATATCACGGGTGCTTAGTAACAGATTTTTAAAGAAACTTTTTTCTTTTTAGTGGTAATCATACGTGTGCAAAAGGTGAAAACATGTATCTTCTGGTAAAATAATATATTTTGGCCCACATAAAAAAAGAGTAAAAGAATTACATATATACTTAATTCACCAGTACCTCTTTGTTTTGGATCAATGACTTAACTTTGATTCTGGGATGAAACAGTTCCTCAAAATCGAGAACAAACATTAATTCCTCAACAATATTTGAAATACATGCGAATTGATTTCCAATCTAAGCTTCATTATTAAAAACACACAAATGCTATTTATCAGATAGAATATTAAAAAGGTGTCCATAATAATTTCGTCAACTTTACACAGTCCACTATGATGTGGGCAGTGGATGAAAGGCTATGAATATAATTCCATTAGTTTGTACCCTGCTTCAAGACAAATAAACAGAAACTTATACATAGAATTATTTTCTGGTATGAAACAACAAGTAGACGATTGGAATCGTGAAAAAAGTTTGACAGATTTAAAAAAAAATGCGTTTTAGCAGTGTTATTCCACTGTTTTCCTTGTGTATCCATTGTTGGATACTTCTTCCATTTCATTCAAGCTATTTTGAAACCATGTTAAAAATTCGGGTGTGTTTTCTAGACCCAGGGAAGATCAACAATTCAGACAGTATGTGTGACAGGTGTTGAAATTATTGCTCACATGCCACTAGATCTTGTCGGAGTTTCCTGGCTAATAAGTATGTCGGGTTCCCCAAACGATTACGACACAACTCGTTTCAATTATTATTTCGTAGACCAGTGGATGAATATGATATGGAATTTTTACCATTAGAAACCTTGGACCCCAAACTTTGAAGAAACCTAGCACAACAAATTAAATAGTAAGATTAGGTAGAACTCACCTAAATATGAATGAAATGATAGCAGCCGTCAAATAAGATCCAGCAATGCAGCCGATGGACCTGCAAGAAAAGTAAGGAAGAAGTACATAAAAGGAGATTAACACATTGACACTGCAGTCAAAGCTTTACTCACTAGAACTAATTCCATTGTTGTTTGCATTCAAACGATGGCTAGCTATACCAGAGTTGTATTATATACTAGAGTTTTGGTAGTAGGGAAGTTGGAAAACATTTGTAAAAAAGATCCTCAATACGCACAGCTTGGATTAAAATCCCAACCTATATATCACCGGGAAATTAAGCTATTATTATTATTAGCACCGCGTCTTACTACCCGTTTGGGTTATACGCACTTAAGCTAATATGTAATGGTAGGGTGATTGTGAGATGAAATGGAGGACCTACAGTTTAACGTGGAATCCGAACCACGGTGGAGGCCTGGCATTCCTCACATTCACAAGTTGTGATTAATACACGTCTTGTCAGAGGTGAAGGAAGAGGTTTGGCAATCAGATAAATCTGTGCCGGGACCGAGGATTGAACCCCGGACCCCAAGCACAGAAGTCTGACACCTTACCCCTAGACCACCAGGTCACCGAAATTAAACTAGATGAGCCTACTTGCCTACCAACTTGGGTGTTTTGAGTGCTATTTTAGTGTTGGTATATATTTATTCTCCAACTCTTACTTTCCTATAGAGCTTCCCTAACAATTTGACGTTATTTCTTGATCAAATGACCACCATTCTCTCTTAAGGTGGGAATGCGGGAAAAGGGAAGTGTTTTCGCAGTTTTATGGTAAATAATTTTATTGGTCCAAATTATAGTTTAATTTCTTTTCACATGGTGATATAAATCGTTCTTGAATATCTATCAAGGGTGTCCTGGAATTTAATGACAACTTTTTCTCTCCGTTTAAAAAGTTCGTCATCTAATGCCGCTGTGCACATGACATTATTTCCAACATCTGTTGACATCACCACGTAAAGAAAATAAACTTATGTTTCTACTGGAGCAATATTTTATTTATTGGGGACAAAATAATAATTTTACTAACAAACTGCAAAACCACTGCGCTTAACTCTAATTCCGTACACTCCCACCCTAAGAGATTTATTTTACTTTTCTTTCTCCAAATTGTAAAAAAAAAATTGTATCTTACTTATTAATTTGAAATCTCGTAAATTGAACATGGTTTTAAACAATTTAAACTAGCCCCAAAATAGCCATGTTTGATTAAAATTCTTTCCATTTAAAGTTCAAAATTAATTATTTTTTTGAAGTATGCAACAGTTAATTCAGTCATTCTGCACGGAAAAGGTTGAAATTAAATTATTTATATGGTAGCTTAGATGAACCAGTATATATATATATATATTTTTTTTTAACTTGACTACACAGGACAAAGGAAATATATTAAAGCATTAATTGTTTGTATTTATTAAAACTTTGAATCCACACATGATTGAACCTACTGATAAAGTTTTTTATATTAAAAGTGTACATCAAATGTTTTATCTGTATATTGTTTTTTTAAATGAGTTGTGGTTAGTAAAGCTTTCTATTTTAACAAAAACATAGATCAATGTGATAAAATAGCTTACAGAAATATGATGAAAAAACTTTAATTCAAAATGTTTGTCAATGTCATGTGCTGTTATCAGGCTACGAGATTATTTTTAGATAAAATAGTACTGGCAGTAACATAACATATTATCATCATATGTAGAAACAGAATAAAAATATACTGTATATTAGGCCTATCATTATTACTTACACTAATTATTGTAAACAGGATACATGGGCTAAGACTTCCAAACAGGTTGAAACTAGTCACTTTCAGACAATACTTAGAATAAAGCACCTTCTACTCGCTTTCACTTAACCAGTCATATAAATATGTTGTGATTATTAATATTTATGCTATTCATCTTAATACCTCGTTTTAAACATAATAGCATACTTTTAACAAAATAAATGGTACAGTGCACCACACAGACTCTTATTTTCCAATAAATAAATTTACTAAGATTTGTGAAATTAAATAAATGTACAATGTTGGAAAAAAAACTTCCACCAAAGATCATAAATGAAATAATATACACTGTTACGGAAACTTTGAAAAAAGAGGAACCTCTCTTTCTACCAAAGAGCATAGCTATTAATTTCAATTGTTAAAGAGCTTTATAGAAAAAATACATATTTGCTTATAGCTAAGAAACTATTGGTATAGTAAAAATATATTTCAAATAAATTATTTTATTTGTAAATTGTAATACAAATTTAAAATGATAAATTATGTCGTATGATTAAAGGCTAGAACAGATGGTGCCTTCACTTAAAGTTGATGTGAAAGTTCTCCACTGGATAACTCTTAAATTAAGTTAATTTATTATTATTATTATTATTATTATTAT
>CABFWB010001636.1:122361-149195 GCA_902151455.1 Timema bartmani
AAAAAAAAAAAAAGTTTAGTTTTCTTCACATGTTGACATAAACAGTTATTGAATATCTGTCATGATCAAAGCTGTATTAGATGAGATACTTTTTAAATTAGTAGAAAAAATTTCATTAAATTTCAGGACACCATTGGTATATTCAACAACTGTTGTATCACCTTGTGAATAAAATTAAACTATGCTTCTACCAAATTTTTTTTTACCAAAAATTGGTTTGATATAAAAGCTGAAAAAAAAAATCTTGCGTTCACTAAACTTTCATCTTAAAAACATCGCCATATTCTTATCGTCATTACAATATTAAGATTTCTTCTTGGATTTAAAGTTTATATTTTTTTCTTGGTGATCAAACTAGATATAAGCCAAATGAATGTGATTTTAAATAATACAATATATTCATACATAATAAAACTTATTCGCTTGGTTTAGGTAGTAAGTCTCACAGTATATGTAGCATTTTCTTAAAACGATTGAAGTGCTCGAATGATGGCTTAGAATTTTAAATTAAAATAACTTTCGATGAACTATTAAACGGCATCCCTTTTTAAGTGACTATCATACACATAGTATGCCTTGAGTTTATAGGAAGCCCACTTTCGAGCACCATCATCGATTGAAAGTCACTATTATTGGGAATTGTAGAGATGATTTATTTGATTTTAGTTAAAACTTATCAAAAGCTTTAAATATTACTTCCTCATAGATTACTGTATAATTTCTCTTTGCAATATTATCTTAAAGGACCTTCTTACTCCATATCATTAGTAACTCGAAATATCATTGATCACCCACAAAAGTACGCCACATATACCTATTTAGAGCTAGTTCTATCCAGTCCACCTCATTATGCCATATACCTCAGGTCCATTCTAATGCTATTCTCCAATATGCGTCTAGGTCTTCCCAATGGTCTCTTCCCATTGGGTTTGCCAGTCGATACCCTGAACAAAGTTCTAGATACTTCCATTTGCGCTACATGTCCGGCCTACCGTGATCTACGAGATTTATTATCCTAACATTGTCTTACGATAGTTACAGGGTATTTATATAATCATTATGTAGACTCCTCCACTCCCCAGTAGGACCAAATATATTCCTAAGCACCTTGATTTCAAACACCCTTAAATTGTTTTCATAATGTAAGTTAAGAGATCACGTTTCACACTCATAGAGAATAAAAGGTAAAGTTATGGTTTTGTATATTCTGAGTTTTATTTTTCTGGACATTAGGCGAAATGCCAACAACTTACCGACCGAGTAATAGAATGCATTTCCCGACTGTATTTTTTTCCTAATTTCCAATCTAATATAATTATTACTAGTAAAAGTATTGTTCCTATATGTTAAATTTCATTAAATCTGTCAATTGATATGTTTTTCGCAGTAATTAAACGGACTAATAGAATCAATACAAATCTAGACTAATATTTTCACTGACGCTATAGTTCCAACATGAGTTTCCAATTTTTAAATAACGGTATTCCTATATAAGCCAGACTCTAGAATGTCTATTACATGTGTTGTTAAAATTGATTAACTCATTTGGCAGTAATCACGAAACAAACATATACGAAATGTCACATAGTGAACTTAAAACAACACCGTGTTTTGCTCGGTAAAATACATACTAATCTAGATTCATTAAAATTTAAAGATTTAGAAATATTTTTAACTTTTAAGAGTACTGTAAAAAAGATTACACTGTAATTTTATTTCTAAGAAAGATAACTTTATTAATGTATTCCCCTTAAGCCTAAGATTTAAGTTTGTTTTCAATTTAAATTGGATTATAATGGAAAATTTTGATTGAAAACGTAAGCTTACGTAGGCGCACAATAGCGAGTTTGCATTTAATGATTAAACTCAAATTTACCTAATAGATTAAAGATGCGTAAAATGTTCCAATGCAAATAGTAAAATACAGGGAATGTTCTTCATAGTACTAAATAATCAGGGCTTTTACCACTTTAAAAAGGGACTTAGGGACCAAAATTTTCAAAAAAAGGGACTTTTAGGGACAAACATATTTTGCACGTTAAAGAAAAAAATTGGGAAACTAAGGGGAAAAATTACTATTATTAAAACCCCTACCAATTATTTGCCAGTTATGATAACATTTGTAATTCATGTCAAATACAATATTGATCAAATTATTAAATGGAATAAAATAATAAATGTTCAGTATACAAGTTATTTATACTATATAATACTATAATTTTAAATTGTTGTGATAGTTAAACTCACAAAAACGCAATAAATTGTATATAGTATTTAGTGTGACACCTTTTTAAAACAAGGCTTTATCATAAGACGGACGGACAGTCACATCAACTTTGTTTTAATGTTTTAAGTAAGAAGAAAAATAAAATTGATATGTATTAAGTCATTATTTTCATAAGAGCTCACAACAAAAAGTACAATTTGTTGGGTTTATGTTGATTATTATTACTATGCCTATTATTATTATCACCACCATCACCATCACCATCACCATCACCATCACCATCACCATCACCATCACAGTATTATTATTATTATTATTATTATTATTATTATAAAATGAGTAAGTTGATGGGTGACCTGGTGGTCTAGGGGTAAGGTGTCAGACTTCTGTGCTGACGTCCGGGGTTCAATCCCCGGTCCCGGCACAGATTTATCTGATTGCCAAACCCTTCCTTCCCCTCTGACAAGATGTGTATTAATCACAACTTGTGAATGTGTGGAATGCCAGCCCTCCACCGTGGTTCGTATTCCACCTTCAATTGTAGGTCCTCCATTTCATCTCACAATCACCTTCCATTACATATTAGCGTTAAGTGCGTATAAATCGAACGGGTAGTAAGACGCGGTGCTAATAATAATAGTAATTATAGGTTGATCCTATAGTATACAACATTTTAGAGAAACTCCTGGATGAGGAATGGCTTACTGGTACATTTTTATTTTATTTTAATAAAATTTGCTTGGGAGCAAATAGGAATAGTCTTTACAAAATGCTGGTATTAGATTACAGATTACTATAAATATTATTTAGTAAATTGCCTAACTTAATGAAAGTAACAATGACCAAAAAATTACAGATTTGAGATATTGCACAGTAACAAACAATAAAACTTATGGCAATATTTTGAATTTACTAACAAATTGAACAAATACAATGAGTAGTACAAGTTTTATTTAAATGTCCCCTTAGTTTACATCATTGGGGGCAATAATTTAAAATAAATAGGCAGCAAAATTCATTATATTCAAACATGAGTATGCTCAAATAATACATGTTCAGATATATGATGAATTGTAAAGGCCAGTAAAGACCAAAATCAACTGCTCGCCTGCTGTTTGCGAATAGCTCTCCAACCGCTAGCTAACAGTTCGAGACCACGGCATCCACACCAAATGTTTTGAATAAGTCATGTTCGCCATTTGGTTTGAGAGCATTTCGTCAGCAGTTCACAAAATGTAGATGTCATCGAGTGAGGAAGATGATAATAATAATAAACACGTCCACACTGCAAGTGCTGTTCACCACGTGTTCGCGAACAGTTTATTTGATGTTACCGCTCATGTGTTGAACTTCTATCGAACACCAACACCAAACACGCGTTGCTCGCGATATCTAGTACACGCTGAGTTTGTCAATTGTTCGCTAACAGTTTGCGAGCTTGGTGTGTACGGGCCTTAATAAAGGCAAATTAATAACTGCTAAGCAACTTAAACTTTTTTTTAATGTCCAACTTTTGTAAAGTTTATAGTATTCTTCATCGGTTTACTAGTAATTTTTATCAAGAAAAAGGGACTTAGGGACCAAAATGTCAAAAAAATGACTTTTAGGGACTTAGGGACCACCCCTAAGAACCCCGTTAATTAAAAGTAGATGCTTGCCTAAGTTCACAACATAGAGTTAATATGAGATAATTGGCAAAATTTTGAAAATTTGTGGCTCACATAGATAAAAAGCCATTTTAAATAAGCTTATTTTTTAGTTGTATTTTATCTCAGGCTTATCAACATTAAATTCATTCGTGAGTAATATAATGCAGTAACATGTAGAAATAAAGTAATTATGGTAAGAATACGAGCTGCCCTCTTTTTTTTTAGTGCTGCGTCTTACTGACCGTTCAGGTTATACGCCAATGTACTAGTAAAACTAATGTGTTTGGGATTAGGTAGGCTGAATTTAGAGGAAGTGAAACCACATTTTCTTGGAGTGAGATTGGAAAGCCAGTTAGTAAAAACCACAATCAGTATATCTGACCTAGATCTAATCACGATCTCGCCGTCATCGGCAGTCTAATATAATGCGAGTGTAGCGCCTTAGACCATGCCGTGACCGAAGCATGTACCAACCGGCTTAGTTTAAAATTAATTATATTTGCATTTCTAATCCATGCACACTTATTTCTTGAGAATATTTTCTATTCACAAAAAAAAAAACAATCAACTCAAAGAAAATATTTTAAATTTGGTTAGTTCCTATTCACTCTGCATCTATTTAATGTTTACCAAGTAAATCATCTAAGGATAATACATTTTTTAATATGTGTTTATTTAGACATTTGTTTGAATAACTAGATCATTAAAAATGAATGTTCATTTTGTTCGTAAACTGAATTAAATGATTTTAACCACGTGTTTGTTTCAATATTTTGGTTTATTTAATCTCGCAAATGTTAAGTGAAATGTTGAACTTAACCTAAGGAAGTTTGCGGATAATATATATAGCAAAGTGTTTTATAATTGATTGTAGGTACATTATTCAATTTTATTTAAATATATTCAAAATATTTAAGTAAATACTTTCTGAGCCAATATTATTTTCTCAGCACACACCTTAACAAAATATCTTAATTTGATAACATACAAAACACCCAATCTCTTGCCGCCAATTCTTAATAAGAGAAAATCCCAGGTTTTACTCAATTTCATTTCATGTCGAGATTCGATTATAGAGCCCATGGCTCCGAAAACAGTCGATCTACCAACACAACTAAGGTTTGGTATTAAGTTTGGTATACATATTATAATTTATAATCCAAAAACATCATTGATTTTATGATTATTAAAATTAAAATGTTAGGTCAAGTGCCAATCATGGTCTTAGTTAAAAACAATTTGATAAATACGTAAGCTGTATAAATAAAATCACTCATAAATTAAAGTTACAACAGAACACGTTTTAAAATAAATTTGTTGCATAAATTATTTATAAATGTCCTCAAACTTCTAAAATGTAGTTTTTTATCCCTTTAATTTTCCGCTATAAAACACCAACTTCTTAAAATTTACCATTTATTTCGCCTCAATTGATTTTATTTAGATTTATAATGTGTTAAAACAATAAAAGAATCGATTATAAAATCAAAATTTTAGAAGATTATTTCTTTAGATGTGTATTTTATTGGATTGTATAGGTTTCCATAATTTTAAAACTACATTTAAAACATTTAAAAAACAATCAAATATATATTTTTAGCAAGTACCGAGTACTGAATTGTAATTTTTACAAGCGTATTATTATATTTGTCTACAAACGCTTTATTTGGTGCAATTTTTATAGTATATTATATACAAAATTTATATCAGCGTGAAATTAATATGTAGGCCTACATATCGCTAGGCATGTCAAAATGTCAATTATCTTTAATTAAAACGTTACTATGTTTAATATTTATATCTGAATAATATTTACACTTTAAAATTTTTGTCCTTACTACATTATTTTAAAACAATAAAATGAAATATTTATTCTTATGTAAATAACTTAATACTGAAACTAACCTATACTTTAAACTTGTGGTTTTAGTGACCGAGATTTTTATCTTTAAAGTATATTATCAAAGCCTCTTTAATGTTTGATTTTTTTTTCCCCTTCTTATTTCCACATGGAACATTACTCGAATTGCCGCCGCTACAATTGTGCTCGCGACCGAAGCGCTGCGATGTGAATGAGTCAAACTATTCATTTCGGTCAGAGATAGTTCGATAATAACCGTACAGGTGGCAGTGTAATTTACAAGTTGATAACAAGGTATGTAGAACCCGAGTTAAGATGATATTAATATAGGTTAAGGATTGAAATATTGCTTTCATACTATTTTATATTAAGGTTATAAAAAAATAAAACGAAACGTTACTAGTGACAATAGTGATTTTTTTTATCAATATAATTTAAGAAACTGTGAAATGAATTCCTGGTCATGAATTGTTTTTAACTAAAATAATGGTCTACATAATATGTTGAGAAACGGAACACAAGGTTCCTTGTAAAACAAAGAGTAACAACTTTTATAAAAACTTTATTTTCTCTATATTATTCTGTAGAAGAATTATTTAATATGTTTTTGAATGTATATCTTTTTCATATAAATATTTATATTTTTCAATAAAAATCGTAGAAAAATTAATTATCAACAATCCGCTTCGGTGACCATTTGGTCTAAGGCATCACTCTGACAGTATACTAGACTGCCAACGACTTTGAAATCGAGGTTCGAATCTTGGTCGGGTGTACTGAGAGTGATTTTCCCATGATGGTTTTCCACTCTCCCCACGCAAATTCGGGTACATTTCCTCTAAATATAACCATAATCGTCCCTAAAACCATTGGCGTAATTAGTACATAAGGGTATAACCCAAACGGCTAGTAAGACACGGTGCTAAAAACAGTTAATTGCATGTTTAAAATATATTTCTTGCTTTAGGAGAACTAATTTATGTGACTCCACAGCTAAAATATATATTGCTTAGTGTTTAGTCAATAAGCAACATTTCCTGAATTGTGGGATTTAAATAACATAATATTACTATGGAACTAAATATTTTACATGAATTTCAGAGTTGTTAATAAAAAGTGCGGGTTAATTTAACACATTCTGCTAAAACAATACAAATTATATTATGACAAATAATTCGATAATGCATATTTGGTAGTAGATTTAAATCACTAGTTAATATTATTTTTTAGAAATATATCATTGTTATTGATTTAATTATGGAGAGCTTCGTGAAATTAGTTCTTACCTGAAATATAAACCTATAAGTTTATCTTGAGCCCTAGATATTATTAGAGATTTATCGAAGAAGGAAAAAAATATAATTGCCACTACATAATGACGTATGAGTAAGAATAATATTTTCATGTAAATAGGCTATAGTTATAGATCTAAAGAAGAAACACAAATTTTACAATTAATATGAAGTAATAAAATTTTTTACATTTTAAATTTAAACAAGTGATTATTCGTATAGTATTTATATTTTCATGCCTATACATACATATTTACAGTATATAAAGACACATAATATATTTATATTATATTATATGTCTTAATTTGTCACAGGTTGATGACATCATCTGGTTTACGACGATAGCTATGGGGTAAAATCTATTATCATTGTGATAAGCAACTCACTGGTTAAGTTTTACATATTTAAAATCGTTTACTATTTAGAGAACTACAATATATCGATACATTCATAAATGCAGTAAAATTAAGATTTACACTTAATCCAAAAATACTGTGAGGGTGGTGGATATAAGTTAGTATTTTAGTAAAGATTGCAAAATTATTGATGGAATTATGTATAGCTTTCTGAAATTAACTCTTCCCTGAAATGTAATTTAAAATAATTCAATAAATTAGTTATAATAATAAGACTATACTTAGCAAAATGTATTAGTACTTCACACTGACTTAAGTTTATCAATTAGCTCTTTAAATACAAATAGACTTTTTATTAGCTATATCCCTTATATATCTAGATCTCATACATGTTTAAATTACGCTGCCACCTATGAGAGAATTGTAGAGTTTTCCTCTCTTTTACTTTACCATATACTCACAAGATGGCAGGATTGTATACTTTGCTATTGATTAAGTTTGGTTGTTTTCATCTTTTTCAAGTTTTATTTAAGTTTTTGTTAGAATTAATCTAATTGTATTTGTAATAAAATTCAATATACAGCCAGTCCCTGTGCTTGTAGGGTAGGTTGGTGTTTGCATTTCGGTGAGCTTGTCAGACTTATGTGCAATAAATAGTACCTTCTGGCTCAGTGATGAAAGCAACGGGAAACTACCTCAATCCCCATTTCTCTAGTGAGACTCTTCAGTGCTGCCTAGGCCTTACACGAGAAGGGTAAAAATTAAACCTGGAGTACCTTAATGATTAAAATGGTTGTTTTGAGCAATATTGCTAAATATGTTGTGTAAATCTATAATCGCTAATTTTACGCTCTAAGTTTTCTATAACAATTTTGTTAGAACACAATTAATAACAAGTTTCTTAAATGGCTAGCTACATACTAACATATGAATTACATATTATACATTATTCAGTTTTGTTGTATTTACTTAATACTGGTTAGTCCTCAGTAAATGCTTGAAAAAAACCTTAAACATGGTGTCAAGTAAATTTTGGTACTCCGAAAACACACTTTCTATATCACACAGCAAATTGTCATACTTTTAACTTGATAATAACTTAAAAGTTGTTGCTGTAAAACTTGTTTTATAATGTTACTTTCTTAATTTAAATGTTTTCATTTTAAAGCGTTACTTCAATGCATTAATTAAGTATTTTAAAACTCGGGTATCCACATAAAAATTTTTAAGATAGTCCTGTATTGCATGCATAACGTCTTCAATCACATATCAAGAGGTAAATATTGCAACAACAAAAATTAAGTGTTTTCACAATACTTATAGATGAATATTTTTGTTTATTCTCTGGTCTTATGATTTGGCGCGTTAATAATCTAGTATTGTTTCCGTTTTTAGTTTGTTATCACTTCGTCTAACTATTATATAGGGCTATCCGCATGCAATTACATTAATGGGATGTAAAGGAATAAGTCAGATTTAGGGAAAATTAATGTGCCTGCATTTACGTTAAGGATAGTAAAAAAAAAACTCTCCACTCCGTTGTGATTGAAGCCTCTAGAGCCCAATAACTAACCAACCAACCAAGCTATATAAACCTTAAAGTTTATTCCTCGACAAGAGCCTGCCCAAAATACCCAATTATTTTGGATTTCCCTTTCTTCAAACGGTATTTAAAGCAGATTTGACAATTTGTAAAACTTATATTTGTCTTAATCTTAGTTAATCTAACACGTAATATTTTGTATAACTTATATTTATGGTCGTTTAAAGAATTCCTTCTATTTATTCTTAACCAGAAGCGTATTTACTTGGGTTAAATCTTCACAAAAGGGGCCTTTTATAAAATACAAACTTTTTTTATGGTCAAGATTGATTAAATTTGCCTAAACTAGTTTACTAGTGTTATAAAAGGTATTGATAATATCTATCAAGAATGACAGCTCAAGATAATAAATGACGCGTGAAAAGGCTAAAGAAAATACACCCCAATTTTCTTACGAAATAAGTATATATCTGACAGCTAGATAAACTACTAGACCTATTTTAACGTATTCATACTTCAGATCATGCTATATGCAGCTCTAAATTTTGATAGATATTATTAATACTTAATAACAATAATAATTTATTAAAATGGTATCAATATTGATAAAAAAAACTATTTTAGCTCAGCCCATTTGCAAAAAATTCAAGGTATAGCTTTATAAACTAATATAGCTTTCATATGAGGCACTTCCTATGCAAAAACTGGAATTTTACGTATCCTCTAGTATGATTCAATGAAAATCCCCCCACTTTCTCTCACGGTGCATCATATCCTTAAGGTTTGAAAATAACATTATAAGTAAATATATTTATTTGTGGTGTTCGACGAGCACTTTCTGAACCGATTGATTATATCAGCATGAGAATTTATATGAGTGAGAGCGAAAGGGACTACCAATTTAACCTGGAGAGGTATTTTCACATACCTTTTAGGGTTCTTTTACGTGGAACAATCTGAACCGGCGGCTTTACTTGGCTTGTGAAAGAAGTTTTGCAGTGGATTTTTATCGCCCAAATAAAATCCGTTGACACTAGCTAGGTTTGAACACAAGAACATCGTGACCTGAGCCCAAGACCACTGAGGTCAACAAGAAAAAATATAGATCCATCCCACTGCTCTATGCAATTATTGTATAGGCCTACTATTTCAGATCGACAAATAACATAATTACTTTACTGTTACAGTGATTGGTTAATTTTACTGCGCCTCTCTTTCGGATTGGCAAATTCGTAGATAAAGGCATCGTATTCCAGGGATCGTAGCCATCCACACTCAATTGGTAACAAAGTTAATGCTTTTATTCTGTTATTTTTAAACTTGAATAGATTTTCAAATGCTTCAGCCTTGATACAAACTGTTCAAAGCAGTTGTTGAGGATTGAAGTTTAAACTAGAGTTGGTAAGCTTAAATCGATGATTCCTCGAATTCTATAGTATATATAGGACACATTATTATTGAGGCCTTGACTTCAAACAACAATTTTAAGTAATTGGTACCAGCTTTGGTTACCGCATGGTCTAACACGCTACTCTCGCAGTAGACTAGACTGCCGATGGAGAGATTGAGGTTCGAATCTCGGTCGGGTGTACTGAGGGTGGTTTTCCAAAATTTCATTCTACTATTTTCACGCAAATGGGTGACCTGGTGGTCTAGGGGTAAGGTGTCAGACATCCGTGCTGGGGGTCCGGGGTTCAATCCTCGGTTCCGGCACGGATTTATCTGAATGCCAAACCCTTCCTTCACCTCTGACAAGATGTGTATTAATCACAACTTGTGAATGTGAGGAATGCCAGGCCTCCACCGTGGTTCGGATTCCACGTTAAACTGTAGGTCCTCCATTTCATCTCACAATCACCCTACCATTGCACATTAGCGTAAGTGCGTATAACCCGAACGGGTAGTAAGACGCGGTGCTAATAATAATAATAATAATAATAATTCACGCAAATGTGAGTACACTTATTATAAATATAACCTTACTATTCTCTAAAACCATTAACGTAATTAATACATAAGCGTATAGCCCAAACGGGTAGTAAGACGCTGAACAAAAAGATTTAAATAAAAAAGTAATTGGTAAAATAAATTATAAAAAATTAAGTAGCTGGAAGAATCACAAGATCAACAAAAAAAGATTAAAAATTGTATTATTATAATTAATTTACTAAAAAATAGTGAGAAAACTAAATAGTTCTTTTCAGCGAAAGTCTTAAGCAACTAAATTTGTAAATTCAATTTTAAATATTTTCCCTTTAATTGAAAGTGTACATTTTTTTTTAATTTCAAGGATTCAAATTTGTATTTGAGATCCGAAAAAAAAAATTAAGGTTCAGATTTGAAAAATTTAGTATCCGACCCTTTCTCTATTATAAACGAATATGTGGACTATAATATGAACGTTACAATTCTTTGAGTAAATATATATATTTGTACCGCTGAACTCTTAGGATTATTGAACAACGTTCATATCGTTCCTGCTTGGACGCAATTTTCATGAGAATCCAAACTAGTCCTGAATGGAGTTTCCAAATCGATAGAAAATACTTTATCATTACTAATACTGGACAGCTGGCTTATTTTCGTGTGAAAAGCGATGGAGCTGCACTCTACGCGGCTTGATATAGAGAACCGACTCCGACGAAGTATTTTTTGATAGTGTTACCAGAGATGGCTGGAACACGGGTCCGTGGAAATTGACGTCACGATTGTCAGCAGAAGATTACATGTTTTGACGTATTAATACATGAAAGTAGATTTAAAGTATGATTTTCATAAGGCCTTATCTGACAGCTAAAACCGTTCATAGATCTACTTTCACATATTAATACTTCAGGTTATGTTATCTGAAGCTTTCACTTTTTATATTATCAATAATAGAATAGTAAAATGTTCTCAATTTTGGCCGGAATTTATTTTTTAAATACTTTTCCATAAAAATTGTCCTATTGTAACTTTTCTTGCAGGCAGA
This sequence comes from Timema bartmani, assembly GCA_902151455.1. Taxonomy (NCBI): domain Eukaryota; kingdom Metazoa; phylum Arthropoda; class Insecta; order Phasmatodea; family Timematidae; genus Timema; species Timema bartmani. The sequence goes on from CABFWB010001636.1 coordinate 134,261, forward strand.
TGATATAATTAATATGAAAATTGTACTGTACAACACAATTATAAAAAAAAATAGTAAAGCAACACATTCTATATGAAATTTTACATTGACTCTTAGTTGACTACCCTTAGCTACATACCTTATCGCCTTTAGATACATCCGCCTTCGAGCTGAAATGATGGTGTGTCAGCTTTGAGACAAAATTTTATCTCACATCTTAATTAAATAAATTCTTATTTCACTCAGATTTTTTGAACTTTTCTAATAAACGGTTGCCACCATTTCCTTACTACTAGAATTCCCGTATATTCTAGGCTTTCCTTCAGGAATTCCCATTTTTACTTTCTCTCTATCTTACAGGTAGAGAAAGTATGGTGATCGTCAAAAAAATCGAAATCGAGATTTTGATGAATTTTGACGTTTCATGACTCCCTGAATCCAAAAAAGTGGTTTTTGAATTTCCGTCTGTCTGTCTGTCTGTCTGTACCTCCAACTAGAGCCTAAACTATTTTACCGATTGAGCTGAAACTTGATATCTAGGGTTTTCATAGGGTTGCCCCGAGGGGTTTTTGGAATTGGATATCTACCCCTAAAATTAAGGGTAGTTTACTGAAGGGAAAAAAGAGAAAAAGTCGATTTTCTCAAAATCGGCTCTAACGATTTTGATTAAATTTCATTTATGAACATTAATAAATATTCCAAACAAAATGGCTACCCTCAATATTTCGGCAAAATGGCTTTAAGGGCTCCGGTCTGATGCGTCAATTAACATTTTTTATAATAGCTCCGAAACTATTTGAGATATGAAATTACTTAGCATTACAAATATGTATATATATTTATAATACAGATATTTTATCCGAAACATATTTTTATAAAATCAATAACTTTCAATCTATACGCAATTATATGAATTTTTTTAACTTTTTGGACATTAAAGTTTAAGTATTGCGACCGTAAAAAAAAACTAACCTGAAATGTTGATGGATGTCGACGTCTCATGACCCCCCGAACCCTAAAAAATAGTCTTTGCAATGCCGTCTGTCTGTGTGTCTATAAAAACTTAAAATTAAGGGTAGTTTACTGAAGGGCGAAAAGAGAAAAATTTGGTTTTCTCAAAATCTGCTCAAACGATTTTGATTAAAATTCGTATCTAGGCGTTGATTAAGATTATAAATAAACTGGCTATTTTCATTTTCCTATGAAAATGATTTTTAGGGTACTTTACAGAAGCGTTAATTTCCGTATCTCCACAACTATTTGAGAAACTAAACAACTTATCATTGCAAAATTGTAGGACTATTAGAAATAAAAAACTTTTATTTGACATATATTTTTATAAAAGCAACAGTTTCTGAGATATTTGCAAATATATTAATACAATTTTGTGAGCTTTAGTTGTAAACATATACTACTTAAGTCTTAACGCAATAATTCTCCAATGCCATAGAGTAATTAAATATAAGTATCTAAAAAAGTATGTTATTTTTCCTTAAAGCTCTTAGGAGAAATGTTTGCATAGCAATGATCTATCTCCATTTTAGACTCAATAGTCAATATTTACATTTTTTATTGGTCAAAATGTATAAATGAATAATTAAATATCAATGCGATGACTTGAAGATCTGCAACACCTTATAAAATGTTAAAATTTTAACCAGAAATCGAAATTTTAATACGAAGTGTTGACCCTTGTGGAAGACATTAAACTGTTTGAAATGCTCTTAGGTGGACAAAGATGCGCCTCTTTTCTCATTGATTCTATAGCATTGTATATTATTTTATGCGTGTTCTTATGTGGAGTGGTGATGATACAATGTACATTATTCCGTTCAGAAATCTTACGAGTTTATAGAAAGAGAGAGAAAGTCTGTGCGGTGCGCCGTACCATTTATTTCATGTAGCTTAGATTGAAGAAAAAATTAGTAAAATTTAATTTTCCTTCAAACTGACTTGTGTGGATTTATGTAGCTTATGTTTAAAACGGGGATGATTTAATATTGTTGGGCAAATGCACCATCTATAGTTTAACAGCCCTTGATTAAGGGGTAGTAAGATATGTTTCGATTCAGAGTGATTAATTCTTCAGTTACCTCTTTCGAATATCCAAAGACCTGCTATTTTAAGCTTTCTGTTGAATGTCCCAAATTAACCAATAGTTTAGTATTTATACTAAATTTTGCAAAAATCCTGCGTTTTCCCGGTTTTCCCGCTGGGTGAAAACCCTGTATTATATAGGAATTAGATTCAAGAGTAGGTCAAAAACATAATTCATGCAGACATTGCTTGCTATTATTCAGTTTTTAAGAGGTTGTCATCTCCTATTCTATCTCGAATTATGTAATTTTTTTTAGCACCGCGTATTACTAAACGTTTGCGTTATACGCTTATGTACTAATTACGCTAATGGTTTTAGGGTTTAGGAAGACTATATTTAGATGGAAGGTACCCGCATTTGCGTGGAGGAAGAGTGGAAAACAATTTTGGAAAAACCGCCCTCAGTACACCCGACCGAGATTCGAACCTCCCCATCATTGGCAGACTAGTCCACTGCTAGAGTAGCGCGTTTGACCACGCCACCACCGAGAAAGGTGTCTCGAAATACTGAACTTGAGAATAAATAAGACTTTGATACTATCCGTTATTCTTTACGGATGTGAAGCGTGGTCTCTAACACTGTACCAATAAAAAAATTCAATAGTTTTTTTGAGAAGAGTGTCTTGATAAATATATTTATCCCTAAAAAAGATGACCATACATAACAATGGAGGAAGTTACATGACAAAGAACTTAATATGTTTGAGAATGCATACACACCTTTAAGTATTATCAAGGCGCGCAGGTTGAGGAGAAGTGGTCATGTGGCGCGTATGGCGGATATCGGGCGTATACTCATAATTTTAGTTGGGAAACCTGGAGAAACAATACCTCATACACGTGAAAATTAAAAAGTTTTTCCAAAATGTTTAACTCTTCTAGGTATTGAAAGTATCTATCTAGCGTAACATCTGTATATAATATGACTTGACGTATAAATACATAAAAATTGTTACCGTAATTTTTGTAACTGCTGGAAAAGGTTCTTCCTATGAGAATTGGACTGCATTTAAGAGATGGAACCATCCTCTCTTGAATTATATGCAAAGCACAAGTAGTAAATGTTTACACGCTGTAACCCTTTTAATAAATATTATTGCAGCTTCTATAGCCTCTGTGCAATTTATTTTTATCTGCTCTGTTGATCGTTCAATCAGTCAATTTATTAATATTAGTAGTAATAGTAGTAGTAGTAGTAGTAGTAGTAGTAGTAGTAGTAGTAGTAGTAGTAGTAGTAGTAGTGGTATTATGAGGAGGAGAAAAAGGATAAGTTAATAGAAGTATTATTATATTCATAGTCTAGAGCTAGGAATTTTTATGACATGTAATTTTATTTTAAACTTGATTTTAACTCTGAACAAGTTTGGAATATTCTTTAGCTACACTGAGAACAATTTTATTTATATAAATTTTATTACTTCAGTTTCTGATCTGTGTTTATTGCATACAATGCAGATGCATAAGATTTTCTAAAATGTGTGTTTAATTATTAGTAAAACACAATATTTATTAATAACTATACCTTGAATAGATAATTTTCACATGTATTTTTACACCAATTTTTATAAAATCTAGTTTAGTTATGTTTTAAAAGCCATAATTATATTTTTAGAGCTCATTTGAACCCTTCAGTGATTATTTTGACATTTTAAGGGTATATTTATTACATATTTAACTTTTTTTTTAGAATATGAACATTCATTATAATCAAAGCTATTAACAATCTATCCTAAGGTTTATGGGTTGGAATGGTTACTTAGGGGAAATGCACTCACATTAGCTTGGATAAATAATGAAAAAACCAAACGTGATAAATCACACGTGAAGAATCAATCCCACTCCAGGGCACTGGGCTGAGATCCAAAGCTAAACCTTTCTTTCAACCTAATCCAGTTTATTGCGAGTGTAACGTCTTAAATCGCAAGGACACCAATGCTGGTTACAATTCAACCGAACAAGTACTTAAATAAGCTCATAACATACAGATATTTAAAGTCTGTTTGAGCACTTAGAACCAATAATAATAATAATAATTCTAGGCTTAGTAGTAATTAAATAAAATAAAAAGTTACTTAATTGATAAAATATTTGTTTTATACAGAAACGCTTAGTTCTAGTCAATAAAGTTATTAACGAAAACATTAATATGCCGTTTTTAAACTAATTAATCTTTTCAATGCAATCCATAAAAATGATTATATAGCTGGTCAAATTATTTTTCCTTCAGTCACAGGAATTTGTTTGATCAATAAGCACTTCTTAATCTGAACAGACTATACCATGGCCTTTGGTTTCTCCTTCCTGTTATATTCCTAAGGCCAACAAAGTTGCCCCTTTAAGCTTCAGGACTCAAGGGATTTAAGGGATTGAGAATAACAGCGCCATGAAAATGTCACTCCTCCTCTACAGCTTATTAGAACAGATGAGATGCAAGACTCTTAGTAAGACATAAACTGTCTCGCGGAACTAAAACCTTGGTGGTGAGATCTACAAGAAATATTCTTTTTGAAAAAAAGAGTAATAAATAATTATCAATATTACGATCTTCCAGCGTACCCCGACAAACGTCAATCTATTGAGAGAAAATTTCAAACGAATAAATAAAACAAAGTTATTCAAGCAACATATTTGTTTCGAACTAGAGTTATTTCTGGTGGTCTTAAAGCTATGACCTATTAAATATATTGAGATGATTAAATACGTTATATCATTTATTTCATAATTTTTGATAACTGCTACGAAAACCATTAGTTACCTAAAAGGATAGATAATAGCTTTGGCTATTTAATTCTTAATATGCAATCCCGTACAATTATAATAATTGATGGCTGCGTTATCTGATAGCTCGTGATATTAATATAATCACATATTTGTAGCCGATGATTTCCGCACTCTATCATAGGCTCAGCCTTAAAATATGAGTGAAGAATGACCCTTGGCACGGGACGAATCCTGGATAGCTCAGTGTTTAGAGCATTGGCGTACTAAGCCAAATGTCCCGGGTTCGATTCCCGTGTCCAGGTCTCATTTTTCAATTTTCAGAATATGATATCTAGATGGAGTAATCCTTACTAAAAGTATAAATAATAGCGTTGGCTATTTAATTATATATCTTATTAGTTTATTATTTCACTTAATTAATTTATAGTCATCTTAAATCAATGATGATAAGTACTATTTTATCATATCAAATGAACATCAGCTCCCTATTAAAGGCAGATTTAAATATTGGTGTATATATATATATGCAGACTTAAATATTGGTGTATATATATATGCAGATTTAAATATTGGTGTATATATATATATATATATGTATATTTCATATTTTTCTTTCCAGCAATGTATAATTTCCGCATAAGCCATTCCTTGACTTTGTAATGGTTCTTGGTGTCTCGTCTGTCCCACAAGCACAAAAAACAACAGTATTTTGTGAATCCACCCTGTAAACCTGTAAGCAGTGTGACAGCTTTTAAATCACAGCATATATACCACTCATAATCTTTATATTTGATTTCCTCCATCAGCAAAGCCATACTTTCATAAGTTTCCCTCATGTCCACCGCATGCACCAGAGGCACTGATGAAAGTGTGTAGCAATTATGCAATAGCACTGCTTTTAAGCTTTATTTAAATGAATCAATAAATATTCTCTACTCATGTGGATTATGTTGAACACCCAACACCATCATCATACCATTCACGTTTGTGCACACACACATTGAATTCTTCATTTCAAAATATCCAGAAAAACAGCTATTTCTTGTTCTAAAACTTGAAATCTCTGTACCTTGCTCTATAAGGTTCCATTGTTGCAGTTTAGATCCAAACACCTAAGATTTCTGTTTAGAAGTTTTCAAATCATTGACCAAATCGTTCAGTTCCTTCTGATTTATGAGGTGAGGCGAGCAGTCAAGAGTTTCAGGGATGTACTCTTCCAAAGGTCGTGCATCTTCTGATTCACTTTCTTCTGATGGTTCTGATGCAGTGATTTGCAAGTGACAAGCACCAACAGGTAAGCCTTCCCCAAGAGGCACAGGCATATGAACTGAAGAAACATTAGGATATTTAAATGTATGTTTAGTTTTATTGGAATGTCATGCAATATTTGTCAGGCAAAAATAATAGTCCATATGATCTTTTGGATCGCACCAAACCATTGGAACAGCAAACGGCATGGCTCGGCGGCTTCCTTTCATCCATTCTATAAGGGCAGTTGTGCAGGTTAATGCAAGCAATATGAGGTGCAAAGGGTTCATCCTGATCTCCAAGAGCACAATCAAAACACAACCATGAAGTTTAGCAGTTGCCATTACGCTAAGAACACTATACTAACTATAACCTAAAAATATCAAAACGTCTCACTAGCTCACACAGGAAAAGCAAACACACACAATAACACAAACCAAGGTATCAATAAAGAGAACTATACAAAATAACTAACACCATCCAAGTTTCAACACTCACTAAACAGCAGGGCTAACGTGGCTAGCTGAGTTACCTCTAACGGCCAATGGCAGTACCATTACCCCCTCAAATAAATTGCCCTTCCATCTAGTGAATATTTTTAGAACTTCTTCCATCATATATTGCATCCAAATACAGAGTTCAACCAGCATAGTCAGTGATAATTCTTGGAAAAAAAAACAACACAAACACATAAATCTAAAATAATAATAATAAAATAATAATAAAATATAGTAAAAATCTCAATTATCTTAAAAACCTTACATGAAAGAGCATTTCCGAAGGCATATTCGGGTTCTATAACAAAAAATACATATTATTTGATGTATCACACACCAGATGCAAAATGGCTGTTAACCAGTGTGATTAATCAAAATTGTAAGGGTGTATCAACATTTGCACCAATTATAATTTAAATTATCTTCTTGACTATTATTTATTTTTAATAATTTTATGAACTTATCTCCATTTTATATTTATTTTATAAATAAGATAAATATATTATGTGATAAGCATGTTTGGTTACGTAACCTATATTTAATTTTTTATATTAATTACTGAATCTCTTATGAAACTTGTAAGATACGCGGGCACCCACAAGGAAAAATTAGTGGAAGTTTATTAGATGATAAATCATAATTATATATTATGATTATAGTCTTAGCCCATATTCTTGTTATTTACGATTTAAGATTTCTCTTGGTAATACAATTAATTCAAACTGATTATTTAAAAATAAAATAGAGAATGTTTAGGTTATAAGGGTTGTCTTGATCAACTTACAGTAAAATAAGGGTTATTCGTTTACCCTTAAGGTAGCAAGATTACCTGTGATTGTTCCACTATGATGTAGCTTATAAGAAAGGGCTATAATGTAGTCCATCAACTTTCATATTAAACGGAGTGTACCTAAATATTAAGAAATCAGTAATAACGAGTGTGGGTAGATTAAGTATATATTATGAAGTTAAGATTATCTTTGATTGATCATAAAAGTTGAAAGCTTACCGGTCATACCTAAGCAAATTATTTAGAAAATAACGTACTGAATATGCAACAAGTAAAATCAACTTGATCCAACATCAAGCAAGAGCAGAAAGTATGGAGTAAATATGTATTACATAAAATGACAAGTAATTTTCGGGCATGTAATATCTTTAAAGAACGCAATTTACTAACTCAATTTGGACATGTTTTGTATTTGGAAATGTATAGTTCAATACTCCCAAACACTTCACAATACATTAGGCTAATATAACCCTTTATTTTAATAAGGGAAATAAGGAAATTGAGAGAGAACGAGAGAATATATTAAAACCATTTTCCATTAACATCGTTAAAGATGGATAAAGGATGGTAACCTGATTTCAACCCCATTAAAGTGTTCAACAGTCCGTCAATAATCGATGGCTCTGTTTATTTTATCACACTATTAGCTATTTCAAACATGGAAATTCATTTCTAATAATCAAATATGCAATTAATTCATATCTAAATCAATTTTTTTATACACTTAGCACATATTACGGATTCGAACAAATTTCAAACTTAATTAATAGTTTAAGCTTTTCCTTTGAGGTCAATTTAATAATTTGGATGTCAACATTATCCTTGTGACATTATAACACACATCAATGTAAACATAAATTTGAATTTTAAATTAATAACTTAATAAATATATTACTAGAACTTTTGTTTAGTATTAGTATTTGAATTATTATCAGCCCCATTCTTAGCTGGAAGAAATTTTCATTTTAAAACTGACATTAAATATATGGAAACACTCTACTAAAATAATACAAAAATCTCACGATCACGACACTTTGTGAAAATTAAGCATTCTTAATTCCTCTATATTCATTTAAAAGATAAAAATAAATTGCTAAATGAACGCAAAACAAACAGATTAGAAAACTCTTTATCATATCAAAATTTGTTTATTTTCGGCTAACAGCTTGTATTGCACACGTAGTAGTAAAGCAGATTTGCTTGATTGGTCGTTTCCGCACCTACATGAAAATCTCAATACATTTTGACATAATTTGTTATATATTATAAAAAACAAAAATAACCACGTAATGCTAGAAGTTACTAATCAGTATTTAAATAAAATAGTAAGATTCTCGTTTCATAAGAAAATTTTTAATCTCGGTAAAATTTTACTATAGCAGAGACGTGTATGATATATTTCAATGACATTTTGTAAGTAAACTATCAAACTTAGATCCACTTTGAAAAAAAAAAGAGAAAATGAAGCGAATTTGCTACTGCCTGCCCGCTAAGGCAACTGCCTTGGTAAGCTAGAAAGTATTAATCGCTGTCAAACCATTCGGCTTAAAATAAATGGTCCCTGTCGTTTTCTGGAGCTTCTTCTCTATTATGTCTAAGTTTACACACCCTTTCGCTCTTCACCTACAACCACCCTTTGTAATGACAATAATAAGGAGAGGAAAGAAAACTACAAAACTTCTTATCTCTAGGCAAAGAAGAAAGATTATCAATATTTTTAAACTATTTTTAAATTTTGTCACTATTTTTAAATTTTATGTTGTGAACCTAGCAAAAATTATTTAATTTGTTAGAGGTAGACTAAATACAGACGCCCTTTTTAATCAAGCCTAGTTTCATAGCTCCACAAATATGGTTAAAAATATATTGAAAATGGGCTAATGTCACATTTTCGTACCTTTATTTCTATTAATAAAACTCAAAGTATAGGGTTGTTAAGGAAAGAGAGCACTATTAGTATCTTAAGACTTTATTTTGGCTTCAACCATATTTTTAAATAACCCACCTTAGAATTAAAATATTGCGTTAGAGGTGAACGTAAGCGCGTCAATTTCTCGCTTACCGAGGTGGTCTCCTCATGTTTCCATCTCATGACTGATTAATAGGTATATTAAAACACACACCTATGCTCTAAACATAAATCACATCAAATAATTGTGGATCTCTGAATTATTCACTTGATAACAGTGAAATGGGGAATAGGGTAATCGTTTTTCCCATTATAATATACATTGTTTTACCACATTACGATCATCTGCAAGATACATGCTGAATTAACTATCTAAGTCACACTTGTTCCACTGTAAGGCTCTTAAGCGTATGGAGATATGTGATGTTTTTAATTCCGTTTAGGCCAGTATTACAAACATCTCGCGCTTTTCCAAGTCATTAATTAGCTACCAATTATTTTAACTAACAGAAACAAATAAAATATAAAAATCGTTGATGGTTGCATGGTCTAGATCATCCCTATTGTATTAGACTGGAATTTAAGTATTAGGGAGGTCTTGGCTTAAATTCCGGTCAGATTCAACGAGGCTTATCTCCCCCAAAAAAATGTTGTTCTACTTTAATTTGCAAATAGTTTCTTCTAAACTGAACTTTCTCATTAGCGTAAATGTTCAAATAACCCGGATGGGTAGTAATACGTGGTAATTAAAAGTAATGTCATCACTAAAGAGAGAACAACCTGGTTGTCAAGACAGACGCGTTAACTCAAATGTACTTGCGTCTAATGAATAATGTAGATCATTGGCCCTCTCACATCTGCCGCAGCGCCTCTAGAAGACCACATAACAATAATGCATTATGCACCGCATGTGGTGGCCCCAAGGGAGCGCTGTAAACACCGTGGCAGGGGATAGTACTACTCGCTAAAGAATGAATTGCCTCCCGCAGTAATGACGAATAATATATGCGAGGTGAGGGTAGGAGCGATTCCCTCAAGTGCGTGGAATAACTTTTAATGTGTTTGTCGTGTCGAGACCTTTTGGAGCTTTTGCGATGGAGTACGTGCTAGATTACCGATGTGGCTGCGTTCATAAGACTGACGAACACGATAAATGAGAAAACTGTGACAGATACGGTGTTCGACGATACTGTGACAAAAACAGTCACTGGTGATACTGTGACAAAGAGAGTGTTCGACGAGACTGTGACAAAGACAGTGTTCAACGAGACTGTGACAAAGACAGTGTTCAACGAGACTGTGACAAAGACAGTCACTGGCGAGACTGTGACAAAGATGGTAACTGCCGAGAGTGTTACAAAGAGAGTAACTGCCGAGAGTGTTACAAAGAGAGTAACTCCCGAGAGTGTGACAAAGAGATTCATTGAGGAGACTATGAAAAGAAAAATCATTGAACAGACTATGACAAGAAAATTAATTGACGAAACTGTGACCAATACTATGATTTAAAACCCTGTGACAAAGACTGTCATTGGCAAGAGTTGGATAAAACCCTAACTTACATGGCTGTGTAAATGGCGGTCTTTAACTAATATTTGATGAATACGTAGTATATTAATAAGATTCTAAAATAAATGTTCACTGATAAGTCTGTGAGACATATGTTTTTATTCCTGTGGCATATATTTTCAATAATATGCTTTAACAAGAATTTTCATAGATTCCTTTCTCGACTCAACTCCTTGTTTATAGATCAGTGATATAAACATATCATAATAAAATGCTATAAAGTAAACGAGTAAAGGAGAAACCAATCAAATGACTATATAACTAGAAGAAATAAAGCTAGAACAGGTAACTAATGGACTTCTGCTACCTAGGAAGTAAAATAACCTAAAATAACGGAAGCAATAAAGCTATTATAAGTGGAATAGCACACGTGGAGGAATGTTTTAGTAACTAAAAAGCCGTACTAACATTAACTAGCATAAATTAATCTGACACCTTAGCTCAGTTGGTATCGTGTCTATCTACTGAGCTAAGGGTACTGGGTTTTATTTCTTGAATGGCAGAAAAATCTAGAAGGGGGTTAAATATAGGTTTACCCATTTACAGAGATGAATTAACGGCCAGGGACTTGATGTTGTGCCTGTACTAATCTTAAGTAAGTTATAAGGCAGGCCTAGCAAACCGGTAGTGGAAAATTTATGGCTCGAATAAATAAAAAAGTGACCTAAGCCATTGGCTGGAAACAAATATGGATGTAAAGTAAAACTAGTAAAAATTAGGAAATAGGAAAACATTTCTTAATGCATATATATGGAACGTTGAGCTTTAAAGATGTGGAACTTGGGTCATTGGCAACCGAAAGGAAAATATTATAAGCACTTTGAACGGGGTGCCACAGAATAATGTTGAGGATGGAGATGGTACCAAATACAGAAGTGCAAAGAAAAGCAAATACAGAAAGGAAACTTTGGAAAGGTATACAGCAAAGAATAGTTAACATTATAGGCCATATACTGAGAGATGTTATCTTGACGAAGATAATAGGAGGAGATATAGAAAGGAGACATTTAAGAGGGCGACCAATATTGGACTACATGAATCAGATGGCGGACGATGCAGGCATAATAAGGTATAAAGTTGTAAACAAAAATTGGCCAGGATAAAAAAAAAAGTGGAGCGCTGCAGCAAACCAATCGCAAGGTTGGTAGTCTAATTATTATGATAGTTAAAAAACTAAATATTATATTGATTTATCTAAAATGCTTTACTGTGTGTTTTCTGGCTATTATTTACTACTATAAAGCCACATGGCTGACTTGCTGCCTAACTCACTGACATTAATGTTTACCCACTTCCAGATAAGCTATAAACTTGAAATTTGGCAAACTTATATCTTCTAGCCTATAACTGACGGGAAGATTCCAAAAAGTTGAAAATTCTAATTTTTAATCCCCGAAAAAAATTCTAAGTGGTGGAGCAACTTTAAAGTCGGTGCAGACCTTTCTCTGGAGGTCTCTTATAGCTAAACGGTAAGACCTATCAATTAACGGATTGCACCAGCAGCTATGGATTTGGCGAGATCCACAAGTTTGGTCCTATTAAAAAGTCCAAGTAAAAATGCCTTAACACTTTAATACAAAAAGGGGCCGAACTTCCGGGTACTATATACAATACAATACCGGTAACTAAGTTGTTACGTTCAAAACAACGTTGGAATTACAATAGTTTACATCCACTTGCAAATAAAACTCACAGGGGGCTTAGGGGTGGAGCCCCCAACGAGCAAAGCAACCTACGAAAATAAAATAAGAAAGAAAGAATAAAAATAAACTACTTCGATATTCATCTGGAAACACGATGGGAAATCACATTGTGTGAAAAAAGTACACTTGCTCAAAATCGATGACGCCAGCCAGTGATGTGCCCATCACTCAGTATGACATTCAGGTATCAAAGTATATACACGCTCGTGATATATATAACTTTGAAGACACCCTCAAATGAGTTATTGATCAAATGAGGACAGAGTAGGTGGGAACAATTATTCATAGGTACGGTTTTATTAAGCTCTGCCTAACCAGGCTACACTCCACTCCACGACAGTGTAAACCTATTCCTGTTGTTATGATTAATACAAGAGCTTAAAGTGGGTGTGTAGGGGACGAGAGTTTACTGCAAAACTTTAGCCAAAATAAATCAAATGTTTCTCTAATAGAAAAAGAGTTTGATTTTATTCACATGGTGATAACATTTGTTGAATATCTGTCATGAGCATATCAGCATTAGACGACAAACATTTTAAATGAAAAGAAAAAGTTGTTATTAAGTTCCATGAAACCCTTGACAGATATATAATAACTGAATATTTCACCATGAAGAAAACTAAAACATGCTTTTACTGTAGAATTATTTGATTTTAGCCAAAAAAAAAGTTTTACTGTAAAAACTGCAAAAACTCTGCCCTCGTCTTGAGTTACCTACACTCCCAACATAGTACAGGAGTTTATCAACTGGTCTATTAGCATCTGAGATTTCACTTGCACCGAATAAATATTTTATTTTGACCTCACCTGGATTTAAACCTATTTTTATTTCATACGATACAACCAAAGGTTTATTTGACCACCTTTCTAGTGATGCGAAGGTTTTTTATTAAGAAGGTGTTGATGGCATTTTTTCCAGGAGAGATAATTTAAGATCCGTCTTTCGGGGGGAAAAAAGCCCCTTCCAGCTCTTGGCTGAGATTCTAACTCAAATACCAACCTCCTGGGTCAGATTAAGAAATGGGACGAGTCTTTCAAACGCGCTCAGCGAGTGTCTAGAACGGGCGCACTCGAATTGCGGAATAAAGTATAACTGTCAGCCAGTCCCCACGAATTGCAGTACAGTCTGTATTCCCATTCAACTCCTAACCAATAACCTAACCTAGCCTGCTCAACTTAACCTAATTTAACCTAACCTAACTTACATGCTCCGCTCTAAACAAAGTCATTATGAATTTAATATTTACTCCACAGTTAGTGTAAGGGTATTACAGAGCTCGGATGAGTTGTTCCACAATTCATGTGCAACGTCTAGAGTACGGGTTATTAATTGGTGGCCCACGATGCCTTTTTTTTTTCTTTTCATGAAGTTTCTTGGAAAAGTAATTAACTGGAATAAAATTGATATTTTCAGCCGATAAACGTTAAGTTCTGACTTTAGTAGGAAAAATCCATTAAAGCTTCTAATGATGTTTAAGTTTAATTTATTCCTTACCTTTGCTTACTATAATGACGTTTCACTAGTCGGAATATTCGTTTAGTATGTAACCAAACATGTTGAAATTGCCAATCCTCATTTCATTCACAATTAAATACCTGTTCTCATTTTTGTATTATAGCTTGACAAAAATTAGACTTTGATGATGCCTCATGACTTGTGGATTAAGTTGTGGCCCTAGGGCACTTTTAAGTGATAAACCCCTGGAGGCTTTTGAAAACAACCTTGTGTTACTACCGTGTTAAACTAGCCATCCAATATGTAATCAAACTAACAGGGTATAACTAAGGGAGTTTGAATATAAAAGTAGTAAGCCCACATTTGCGTCAAGAGATATTTGTAAACCATTTAGGTAAACTCAATTTCATTTCACACAGCTGGGCGTAGAACTACAAACTTCACATCACTATAAAAATCAAAGCCAGATGAATTAGAGAAAGTTTCCGCTTTTCCAAAGATGCAAATATTTAAAGGTCAATACAATTAAATAATCCTCACTTTTAGAAGAAACTTTCCTTCCAGCTCTATTTCGTGTCCATTCAATAAATGAATAAATACACATTGGGGGTCGTATGGTTTAACCCATAGGGGTACTGACAGTTGTGTATAGTGACAATAATTGTGAACCGTGACAATGTAACACCGTTTCAGTTACAAGAGACAATAATATAATAATAAAATAATATATTAATTATCATTGAAGTTACAAGAAACCAGGACAGTGAAATTAAATATAAGATATTCTAAATATGGTCATTGATAATCATCCCTGCCAGCATTTGACCTGATACGCTTCATATAACCAGAAGATCAACATAACCATCAGTGAAGTATAAGATACGTCTTAGCAGGTCCGTGAAGTTGGCAGCACCACTAACGGCACAAATTATGAAACCTATGCCAATATTTAGTGCTGAATTTGTG
>CABFWB010001637.1:10407-22194 GCA_902151455.1 Timema bartmani
AGAAAGTCATGAAACGTCAAGATTCATCAAAATCTTGAGTTCGAATTTTTTGACGATCACCATACTTTCTCTACCTGTAAGATAGAGAGAAAGTAAAAATATGGGGATACCTTGAAGAGATGGGAGTATAGTACAGGAGGAAGCAATAGAGGGGTTGGTTGGGCCAAATTTGAGATATCCAGGGAAAGGAGATTGGCTGTCCTGTGGACTTGAGGATACCGAAGGTGTCTTTAAGTGCATAAGGGATAACTTTATGTCATCTGCAAAGGTAACTTAGGAAGAACACATAGAGGAAAATTTTGGCCTTCCCATATCGAGTCTAATCTATGAATTTATAATAAGGATCATAGTGGAAATGCTGCTGGCAGAAGCCAAACATTGGACAAAAAGGGTAAGAAAACCCGTCCACCTGTAAATAATAGGATTTTGTGTGGGAGTTTGGTGTGGGTCTATTTATCAGCAAGAACACTACTATACGGTGATAAGAAATGTAATAATAGAGGAGCGAGTTAATAGAAAATCCAGAACTAAACTGATAGATCACATCGAATTTCTGTGGATGGATGGCATAATGGAAAATTTTAGGGACCATGAGGAAATATGTAAGAAAACGGGAACGCTAATAACTTCTAGTAAGAGGCAGCCGTATGAAAAGTATGAAAAATACAAAAAGTATGGAGAGATGCAAAATCAAAGATTCCTGGTCGCATGCTACGCATGGGATGGCAATAGCTAACCAGGAAATGAACACTGGGATGGCTATTACGGGTCGACAGGAGACTCTGCTGCTGCAGCTTCTACATACATAGCCCAATTACACAACCCAGTGATTAATGTAAGATTACAGGCGAACTACCTTATTATAGGAGCGGGAGAAAAGATACGTAATAGACCGAAGGAAACCCAGATGGAGGAAAAAAAGGAGATTAAAGACTGAAATAGGTGAGACTGTATCAGAAATTGTATTCATCTCAAATAAGGAAGCAGTATTGGTAAAGTCAGGAATAGTAAGTGTGGAGGAAAAGGCTAAAACAATACCATCGATCATTGTGGCAGAAAAAGCCAAAAGCGAAAGAATACAGGAAGAAAATAGGAGAATGGTGTGGAAACTGTGGAGGAAAGGAGTAGGATATGATAAGGAACAAGTGAAACTAGATTTAAAAAGAGGGCAAGGACCAACTTGTGACAAAAAAAGGCATTCCAAGGAGTGGGAAGAGGCAGTTATGATAGTACAGCAAATCTAGAGGAAGGGGACGTGAAGATTGCTGACGTAATGCCGCACTACTATCCCAAATTAGAAGAAAACCTTCAGCTATCAAGATTGGAAGAACATCACAACCTTACCTGGTTCTTCGTCACTTAGTAAGGAAGAGCCATGAGAAAGGTAACACAAAAACGTTTCCAACACCAGAGGTACAGGACAGGATACAGTTAAAAGCGGCAAATTTACCTACAGATATATCCAAATTAAGGGAAATTGCAAACAAATTCTTTAAAAGAAGGGAGGAAGAGTGGGATTTGGAAGAGATTTATAAGCATCTCGTTCAAGCACACGGTCACACTACGTTTGATGCAAAAGAGAAATGGCCGAGATGTTACATCCACACGCACCATCCATGATGGAAGAAAACAAGAAAATAGGAATCAAAATTGGACAAATGAATGCAATACGAAGTGCGATCGTGATGCAATTAGTGAGGAAGGTGGCGGAAGAAAAGACGCTGAATGTTGTATGCCTACAGGAGCCCTACTGCACCAGAAACGGAATTATCCCGCATATGCCAAAAAACGCTAGAATTATATCGAATTGGAAGGCACCAATGAGTGTCACTATAGTGCTCAACACGCACATAATAAAAACAAGGATTAATCAATTTGGCAATGAGAAAGTCATATGTGTGAAAATTTGAACTGGGATCGGTGGATGTTTACTAGTTAACATGTATTTTCAGTTCCGAGATGAAATAGAACCTTATATAGAACAACTAGAAAGGATAGATGAGGCATGCCCTAATATACCAGTTGTATACATGATGGATGCAAAGGCCAGGTCTTCACTCTGGCATAACAATGACATAAGAAGAGAAGATAGTAGAATAAGAGGGTATAGGTCGTCTCAAACAGGGAAACTACTAGAGGATAAAATAACAACAAGGCATCTGGAGGTGGTAAATCAGCCAGGAAATCCTGCAACGTATGTGGTAAGGGCAGACGCCAGATCTAATATTGATGTCACCTTGTGTAATGTGGAAGCAAGAGAACTAATAGGGAATTGGCAAGTGCATGATTGTGAGATATCCAGCGATCATAATCTGATAACTTTTGAAATGGGTAAAGAAGTAGACAAGGAAAATGTAGGCACGCAATTACTCTACAACCTGAAAAAGGCAGATTGGGAAAAGCTAAGAAGAGATCTGGTGCTACCGCAACCTGTGTCACAGGGAGACAGCATAAACCTAAAAGTGGAGGAACTCACGTGGGCCTTACAGGAAGATTTGAGGAAAGCAATGCAGGCTATGAAGGAAGTCACGAGATGTGTAGAAAATCGACCATAGAATGAGCAGCTGCAAAAGCTACGTGGGTATGTAAGGAGAGCAAGACGAGAATACCAAAGATGCCTAGAACCAGCAGGAAGACTTCTACTATTGAATATATACCGGCAAAGGAAGGAAGAATTCGAAAATACAACGAAGACTGTTCAAAATGATATCTGGGAAAGATTTGTTCAAGATGAATTGAAGAAGAATGCATGGAGTGTACGCTTTCAGATTGCAGCAGGGAAAAAGAGACCCCTAGCTGTCATTTCAACACTCTAGAAATCTGAAGGAGGAATAACTACCTGCTGAGAGGAATCGGCTAGGCTACTAATGGATGTGTTTCTCCCTTATGATAATCCGGATGAGGGGGATGATGAGAATGAAAGAGTTAGGCAGGATACGAAAATGGCCTATAATAATGAAAACATGATAGTTGGACCAGTAGCACAGGACCAGATTAAAAGGCTAATAGCAGGAATGAAAAGAAAGAAGGCACCTGTACCTGATGGAATCAGGGTAGAGGTTATTCAGGAAGTCAGTGAACAGATAGCAGCCTTTATTGCCCAGCTCATAAATGAGTGTTTGGCGCAGGGCAGAATGCCAAATTAGTGGAAGTGGAGTGAAGTGATCATTCTGAGTAAAGGGGAAGACAAAGACCCGCAACTTCCAAAGTCGTACGTACCGATATGTTTGATGAATGTATGTGCAAAACTGCAGGAGAAAATGATATGTAAGAGATTGCAAAAACATAGAGAGGAGGTGGGAATGCACCCTCAAAAGTACGGCTTTAGGAAGGGCAGGTCTACAGAGGATGTGATCTGCGCTGCTGTTAGCCTGGTATAAAATCTAGGGCAAAATATTTGATAGAAATATTTGTGGACATCTCAGGTGCATTTGATAACCATTAGTGGCCAGCCTTATTCAAGAGATTAAGAAAACTAAACTGTCCGGGAATCTCTACAGAAGCTTTAAGGACTACTGTAGGGACAGGTATGCAAACCTGAGATGCCAATAAATAACAATAAGCAAAAAATTAACAAAAGGATGGCCACAAGGATCGGTCAATGGTTTGATATTTTGGGACGTTGGTCTTGAGCCTCGGTTGCTGGATATTGAAGCACTCCCTGAAGTGGTGGGGATGGTTGCTTTTTATGACGACTTGCTGATAGTGGTGGAGGCAAGTTCAAGGAGGAACTTGGAAGAAAAAGTAATAAGGTACTGAGCGGCTTGTATAAATTTTGTAGGAAAGTAAGACTCAGCATGGCGCCGGCGAACCTACATGCTGCTCAGAGGAGTGCTTAAGAAAGATCCTATAATTAAGATAACAGAAAAAAAATCATTAGAAGGAGCCAAATGGTTAGATACCTGGGGGTAACGATTGACAAGAAGCGTAGCTTCCTAGCTCACATGGACAACGTATTTGGGAGAGCCTTGCGGGTTATGAATGGGATAGTCAGTATAGGGCAGCGTAAGATCCATCTGCCCTTAAAAATTATTAGACTATACGATCGGGCGTTGCTTGTGTCCATAGTGGGATATGGAGCAGGAGTGTGGGCAACAATAACTGAGAGGGGACAGAGCTAAAAGTAAACTCAGAGGCCTTCAGAGGAAAATTCTCATGAGATTTTCTGGGGCCTACAAAACTGTACTAAACAATGCGTTGTGTGTCACCCTTGGTGTCTGGCCCCTATACTTACAAGTAAGAAAGAGGGCCGCTGGATATTGGCTTGGAAAAGTGAAGTTAAACAAAGTAATAGAATTAACAACTAACGGTGTAAGTACCAAGGATGATATAAGAGAGACCCTCCTGCGGGAGTGGCAAGCAGACTGGGAAGAGAGTACCACAGGTAGAAGGACATTCCAGTTATTTCCGAACGTACAAGAAAGACTGAGAATGAAGCATCTTCAACCTTCCCAAGGACTTGTCCACTATATCACAGTGCATAGCCTATATTGAGCTTCCCTCTTTAGGATGAACTCGAGTGAAACCAGCCTTTGTTGTTGTGGAGGAGAGGTGACACCGGAACACGTGATCTTGGAATGTATATTTACAGAAATGGAAGGAGCGTATCTACTAATACCTATACAGACCAATGCCATATACCAAATATTGAGGGGTGTGAACCGGTGGAGCTACCTCGATGAGATAGCGGACAGGGTATCGAAAGCAGAAAGGGACAGACATATGGATGAACTAAAAGAAAGAAGATAGAGACAGGACCAAGACTTGAGACAAAAGAGACAGAAAAAAACAACTGAGGAAGAAGTGACGAGTGAAGAAGATAAAGATGGAGAAGGAGAAGAAACATCAGACTTAGACGAGACGTTACCAAACTGGTGAAACAAAACACAGAAAGTGTAATAAAAGGGAGGGTGGACTAGTATTTGATGGACTCTGGATATTTCTAGAGCTCTAGCCGAGGAAAGGCGTCTTAGGGATACCAGTGATGAATATCGCTGATGAACCACATAAGTTACAAGTATAGTTATTCATAAATTAAATAATGATATTGATATAGTAGACAGAGCTGCTAACAGGCACAGGTCTAGGTAAATTGGTAATGATCAATAACAGGACAAGTAGTTTTAGTAGTAGTATATGTTTATATTCCAAAGATTTTATGTGTAAAATTTTTAGATTAAGTATATAAAAGGCATATTGTAATATGGACAGAGCAGAAAAAGTCCTGATCTATAGTAAATAAGATTTCAGGACAAATGTATAAGGAAATTGAAAAAAAAACTTATCCCTTTGACATTAGTGTAAATATGCAGGTAGCCCGGACGGGCATTAAGACTCAAGGCACACACACACAAATCAAAAGGAATTGTTTATTTAAGGGGCATTTTGTGCCACGATTTACTAGCTAAATTTTAGAGCAAACACAATGTCCAGTACTCCAGTCATCAATTCCTCACTGTAAAAGAGGAAGACAAAATTCCATTAATAATGTATTTTTAGGTCGTGTTGGGCATGGTCAATGGTACTTTTTTGACCAGCGTGGGAAGGGGTGGCGGGCAAAATGACAGTTTATCCATGCTAATTCAGGTTGAGTAAAAAAAGTACGTCAACATAACTTAGCAACACTACCACTGAGCCACTATTTGATAGGTTATTTGTGTATATGTGGTGCTGAAGAAGACAGGGTGAAAAATGAAGTCGTAAGAAGAGTAGGATAGAAGAGAACCATTTTGCACGTCATTATTAGGTACAAAGGAAACTGGATCAGACATATTCTTAGGAGAAAATGTCGTGTGCACGATGTCATAGAAGGTAAGGTTGGGGAAAAGAGTAGCTTATGAAGAAGGAGGATTCAAATAATGGATGACTTGAATGAAAGAAGAAAATTCTGAGAGGTGAATGAGGTGGTGCATTGGCGCAAGGCACATTGGCAGTCTAAGTTCACTGACAAAAGGACTGGACTTGTCGTAAGAAAGAACACCTAATAATAATAATATTTTACATATGTCAGAAATTTGAAAAATGATTTAAAAAAGTAAAAACAAAGTAAATAAAATGTCTCGGCCCCACCCGTAGAAAAGCAATATTAGTAACCAATAAGATTAAAATTTCATAAATACATTTTGTACAGTCATCATACATTAGTCAATACTATTTCAGCTTAATCTTTATTTATCTCTTACTCATTGTTTCAATAAAGTCATAATTTGATTGATCAAAGCATCGGAACTTGTTTGGATTAAAGGTTTTGTTGTAAATAGGCTACGCTTATCTTCCTTTCTCCTTTCTCTTACATAGCTACAAAACTATATTTTAGATACTCGATTTCATGTGTCTATATTAAGAAATATTAGGCTAAGCCGTGCAAGTAAACGTTCAGTCTTATCAAGCTTTTTAAATTTTAGTAGTCACGATAAATGACTAAATCGCTGTACAATTTTTCTAAAACTTGCCTCTCCAGCAAGAGATGAGTGGGGGACACATACTCTTGTCCCCCCCGCTCAAGCACTTATGGTGTTGGGTATGGCTTAATAGACAGACCAGATATCGACGTAGCTAAGATTGGACTAGTATCTTGTATTAACTGTGCATTTATAATCACTTCTTAGCCAAGGCATCTAAGCTCTTATGAATGTCAGCTTTTAGATTCTTAATAAAAGCATGAAGAAATAATTAATATCTGTGTATGTCTACGTTCCCCTAACCTACCCATAAAGTGTTATTATTGAAAGTGATGAGTGCTAAGCGTGTTGTTCTAGGTTAAGTTTAAGTCGAGTGGTATCTATAAAACCCTGGGTTTAAATAGCTTACAATAAAAATAACAGTTTACTGAGTCATAAAATGGTTATATACTACCGATGAGATCAAGAAACGAGTTTTATGTTTTTTTCCTTAAAATGTCAAAAGACTTTTTCTTTGTTTTTTATGCATAAGTTCAACACTGCAGGATCTTAAGGTTGAGATGTAGGGTACGTGAGAAAAGGTCAGTGTTTTTGCAGTTTTTATAGCAAAACTTTTATTTCATCATAATAAATCAAATATTGCTTCAGTAAAAACATAGAGTTTAATTTTCATCACATGGTGACCTCAACATTTCTTGAATATTTGTCAAGGATGTTCTGGAATTTAATGACAACATTTTATCTTCATTAAAAAGTTTCTTATCTAATGCTGCTATGTTCATAAAAGATATTCAAAAACTGTTAATATCACCATGTGAAGAAAATTAAACTCTATGTTTGTACTGAAGCAATGTGTGATTTAATTTGGCCAAACAAATGTTTTGCTATTTAAAAAAATCTCTGGTCTTTTCTGGTGTTTCCTACATCCCCACCTTAAAGGAGTAATCTAAAGGGTAGATATGGGAAGAGTAATTTTAGAGTAGGTGCTCCTGCATTAATATGGATAGGAGACAATGTGGAGAATCTAACCCAGTGTACCAAGCAGAGATTCGAAACTTGACCTTCCAAGAAAGTCATTATATTCCGAACCTGATGTCTTAAACAGAGTGACCAGTGATTTGGGTGTATTTTTTTAAAAATACAAATAATACCCGTTGTTATTTGTTTGCACCAAGTCTTACCATCCATTCGTAATAGATTTTAGTAACACAAATCAGGTAAAGTTAAGGTATCTATAATTTAGAAGAAATATATTCGTATTTGCCTGGAGAGAGAGTGGTAAACCATTTAGTTAAAAACAGTACATTCATCCAGGATTTTAACTACGACCTTCCCATCACTGGAAAATCAAACTAGACGAGCTTTACGTTTAATCCCCGTATCCACCGATGCGGGTAAGAATACCTATTAATTATCGCACGTAGCTGAATTAACATTGATTAAACGCATTACATATTGTAATTGCATAATTTAGATTTTTATTTCTGCTATTTCAACCTTATTTTCAATCTCGCAACTGAAACCCTAATGAAAACACGCAAGTTTCAGGATATCCTAAAGCTCACCCCCTCAAATTAATTATGAATGCTTCTTCCTTGCCTCGCAGTGCTCGAGAACAAACCCTAAAAAAAGTTGGTAAACCTTGGAGACAAAAAAGTTCGAGAAACTACATTCAACTTTGATGCAATTCTATTGGTCGTGAAATATTGATGTGGATAGCCAATGGGAGTCAGAAGCTAAAGATTTCCACTATATTTTTTTTCTTCGCTCTCTTTTAACTATGTTCACATTCTTTTATTCTTTCTTTCCTTTTTACACACAACACACACACACACACATCACCGTGATAGTGCGTCGGAAGAAACTGGCGGTGGAAAGAGTAAGCAAGCAACTGTCGCGTGTGTTGAACTCTTGTCTTATAGAAGAGAAGCTGAAAGAAGCAAGAGCGTGTTGAAGGAAACGGTTAAAAGGTAAGAGAAGTAGGTGCTGAAGTTAAATACACCAAACTTTTATGTGTTTGCGGGAGGGAGAGAAAATAAATATGGGAAAGAACGGTGACGTTAGAAGTGTCCTTTACGTTTCTTCGTAAAACTGTGAACAGAACGGGTGGGAATGAAGAAATAAGATTGCTCTAAAATACATACAAAATGGAGAAGAAGACATTTGGTTTTTATATTGAGAACTAATTTATATGTATTTTAATTTGATTAAACTTGACCTTAACAACTGGACACTCAGACTAAATATCAAGCTCATATTATCTGGTTTGTCTGTAACGCCGAGGTCGGAGATAGAAACCAGGTCGGGTGTACTGAGGGCAGTTCTTCCTAAATGATTTCACACTCTCCCGCTACTAAAGTTCGGAGTACATTTTCTCTAAATTCTACCCTCCTCATAATATCCCTTAAGTGTAAGCAAATGCGTATAGCGCGTATGGGAAGTAAGACGAGGGGAAATAAAAACGTAATCAATTTAATAAATGTTTCATCTTAAGATAATGATGAGATATTCGTCACTGATCACATGATCTAAGGCGTCACGCTCATAGAATACTGAATTACCAATGACGGGGGATGTAAAGGTTCGAATCTCGTTTAGGTATACTAAAGGTGGTTTCAGCCATACAATTTTTATCTTCAGTTTTAACATACTCTCTTTAGGCTAGTGGTCTCAAAATCAAATTAGTTTTTTTAGTACCGTGGCTTACTACCTTTTCAGGCTATACGCATATGTACTAATTACGCTAGTGAGCCAGACATGAGGGGTTAAATTTTAGAGAAATTGTACCCACACTTGCGTGGATGGCGAGTGAGAAACCATTTAAGAAAAACCACCCTCAGTATACCCGACCAAGATTTGAATCCCGATCTCCCTGTTATCGGCAGTCCAGTTTACTACTTGAGTGACACTTTGGATTATGCAGCCATCCAAACAGGTCTCAAATTATTTTAACGGCCAAATTCACAAACTCGGGGCATGTTGCGGGCCACAGCTCATAGAAACTTATCGCTTGAATATATTATCTTTTGTTTTCTCATCGCGTTTTACAAACCGTCCGGACAATGCACATTTCAATCATGCTCGTGGGTTAAGAGATAAGAAATAAATAATTTAAAGGAAATGTAACCTCATTTGAATAAAGGGAATGTGTTAAAATGACTAAAAGGACAACCTTGTGTACATCCAGATGGATTTGAACCACAAGCATTCCCGACACCGGCAAATTAGACCAGAAGAGTCCAACGTTTAATCTGAGTGCTCACTGTTGTTGGTCTATAGTAGCTATTTGAGGCTGTGTATTTAAAATCATAAATGCATTTTTTAAATATTAAAAAATTATATTTTCCCAAATGTTTATGTGGATTATGAAAATACCACAGACAAGATGGATGGACCAAGCGCAGAAGGACATGGTAGCTAAAGGAGTGGACTGGAGACGCGTGGCTGAGCGAGAAGTTTGGAAAGATCGACAGGAATGGAAGAGGATGTGCCAGACGATCCACAGAGGCGGAAACGTCGAATGATGATGATGAGGAGGAGGAAAATACTTGAAGCAGTCTTTATTAAACCATACCAATAAAAATCCCCCCATTCAAGTATTTAAAGGGATAAAAAAATATAGCACATCTTGAAATAGTCAAGTGTTTTTGGTTATTCAAACTTATGCATACACTAAAATTAAACTTTTTTGTGTGTGTTTGTGAATATATGAATGCAGGCTGGATAGTGATATACTGTAAAAATACATATTCAGCCCACGGGCCGTGAGTTTTCAAACCCTGCTCTAGGCTTATGTGAGTAAATTTACTCTAAGCTCCCCTTTAAATCCCTACCCCTTGAATTAATTCGTTAATAACCTTGATGTTAAACGTACTAATAAAAAACAGAAATTTTAAAAATTATTAAAATTAAAATTTGGAAATGATGTTTCTTGGGAAATGGCATCCATCCCACCCTTGTCAGGAATCGGGAATTGGCATCTTCTATTGACTTTTCACATGTATTTGATCAAATTTTTACAATACTGGGTGAGATAGCTAATTGAAAATGTATTTGGCCTAATCAAACTTTATAATATTCAAAACTTGCTAGTAAAAATTGGCACAGTGTAAATTCCATAGGCCTATAAGTAATAGTAATTGATAATTTATCTGCAAATATTTTATAAAAATTATTGGTTATTATAAGTGGTGAGGCGTGAGCTTTTAGAAAGTGCTACTAGACATTTACTCCATAAACACCCCCTTCTCTCAAACTAAAAAAAAATTAAATATACCATTTTTTATTTACAAAAACTGTATCATTTTCATTTTTAAATCTAAAAACGTACAAGCATTCACTCAAAACAAAATAAAGCGGTGATTTGCTTGTTAATTAAGGAACATATTTGGCATGTAAATTAAAATAAATAGGAAACAATAAATAATCAATGGGATGAATGAATTTAAAGCCAGGGCTACCCTTAAGGGTGTGCAAATGGTGCGACCAGACAGGGCCTCGCGCTTGCCTGGGTGACAGAAAAAACCAATAAAAAAAACAATTTGGGTAAGGAAGCTTGCTTTGCTTGTATAGGCGATCTAGCCAATATTGTCAGAGTATAAGAACAAATAAAAACATAATCATGTGGTTTGATTTATTGAACAACTGAAGAGAGTTCTCCGTTTTAAAGATAATATTTGTCTGTGGTGTATATGTCTCACAAAACGTTTTAACGCATCAATCGATTTAATTCAAACTTGGCACAGTTATTCTTTGTACCTCTATACAGATCAAGTTCGTTGTGGAAGAAAATATAACTAGGGCTTGGGGAGAAATAGACCCTTAAATATACTATAAAAACATGGCTTATAACATTAATTATTAAATATATTTACCTTTAAGAGGATTTAATTTTACCTTATATGGCTGAAAATTGATATGTAGGTGCAAATTACTGTAATTATATTAAATACATTTTTTTAAATTATTTACCTTTGGGGGTGGGGGGTTGGCTGATAACTCGGGGCCTCACGTCTGATATGGGTGGCCCTGTTTAGAACTGCCCCCTACTCAGAAAACAAAATGACATTGAATAGTTTAGTTGCATTAGGTAGCTCAGCAACAGCCACAAGCATGTAGCCTACTAGTTAAATGTAGCCAAACGCCAGAGTGATGCCAGGCTCTCTTGATCTTGTACGTCTCACAAGGGGAGGCCACGACGTTCGGATCACGGATTATCTTCAAACTTTGTACACTTTTAGTATTCCATTAGGACAACATAATGTGCTAGTAGTAAGGCGTACTACTTAGGCGTTTTCGAGAAAATCGCAAGATAAGTTTTACGCGTCGAAGATGTACCGGAGCGTTGCAACTAATAGCACGAGATGGTGGCGGTCGAGTGGTTAGC
>CABFWB010001637.1:31196-61530 GCA_902151455.1 Timema bartmani
AAAAAAAAAAAAAAAGAAAAAAAAAGGGTTGTTCAAAATTGGGGTGATTTTCGACCTCAAGAACGAAGTTTACATTAGCCATTGGTTCTTTCTTTGACACCGTCCGTGACATTTTGTCACCCAGAAGTTAAAACTTGCGGGAAAAACGTGAAAATATTGAATCGTGCACAAATGAAAATAAAACACTGTGTAAGCCTGTTATAGATCTACAAGTGCACGATGATACGACTAACAGGCAACTTGTAACCTGGTGACCAACATGTTTGGTGTCCTTACGATGTCCAACGCTATCGTTGTCGTAGTCTCCCCAGTGGACGAGTGAAGCATTGTTTAAATGCAAGAGTTGCATAGGTGATTGGTTGCTTGATTGTGAGGGATTAATCGCTTGGTTTTGGTCTCCTCGGTGGACGAAGGGCCTAAGTTTTAAAATACAATTGTCTGTGTAGTTTAATGGAACTACTTCTATATTCTGTACAAGCTTATACTCTCTTTCACCCTTCACCTACAACCATCCTTTGTCATGTAAATAATAAAGAGAGGAAAAATAACTAGGAAACTTATCATCTGAGGTTAATAGGAAAATTCGCTGGTAATTCACAAATATCTTAAAATGTTCTGTTGTAAGCCTATATAAAACATTATTGTATCTGAGTAAGGCTAAATAAATAGCCCTTTTTCATTAAGCCTAGTCTCATAGCTCCACAAATATGATTAAAAAGTTGATGACAATGAGCTAATGTCACATTTTTCTCCCATTTTTTCTATTAATAATACTGAAAATATAGGGTTCTTAAGGAAAAAGATCCTTGTCTTAATCTTTTGACTTTATTTTGGCTTGAACCATATTTTGAAATAACGCATTGTAGAATTCAATATTGCGTCGAGTTGAACGTCCACGCGGCAAATTTTCTCTTACCCATTAATACAAAATTTTGTTTAGAAAATATTTTTAGCACCACATTTTGCTACTACCTGTTCAGGTCACACGCATCTGTAATAATTATACTAATGAGCTAGTAATGAGGAAGGTTTAGTTCAGAGGAAATGTATCCGCATTTGCATGAAGGAATAGCTAAAAACTACACTCAGTACACCCTACCAAAATTCTGTCAGCAGCAGTCTAGTATAACACGAGAGTAACGCCCTAGGCAATGTGGCCACCAAAGCAGTTAAGTGTGTGTGTTAAAAAACTAAATAATATCAACAAAATATGATATTTGATGCACAATGTAGTTTCCTATATCTATTCGCTAAACACAATAAATATTTAAATATAGAGCTAAATAAGTTTTGCTGTAGCTTATATTATGTGAATTTGGTTTACATTTTGAAAAGATTCAATTAAATAATTTTTGGTAAACTTTTATCAAGTTTAAAAAAGATTCTCATTGTAGTACAACTATGGAAATATGGTTTTAAGATGTTTAATTCTCTTATTTTAACTCCCCAAAAATTTTCATTTGACGAATTCAATTTTAAGGGGAAATGTTCCTTTGTACGTTACACTCCATGAATAAATGTGTTAATATTATATTAAATCTATGGGTACGTGGAAACGGCATCAGTATCGTATAATTTGATTTGTCGGTAATGGGGAGGTCAGAGTTCGAATCCCAGCCTAGTGTGCTAGGTAATTTTTTCAAAGATTTTTTCCCCTATTGTCAACAAATGTGGGTTTATTTACTCCAAATTCTACCTTCCTCGTTCCTGCTCCCTTAGTGTAAATATTTGTATGTCCTTGTCAGCTAGAAAGAGGTGGTGTACACAAAATGATATAGATTATATATAGTTCAAAAATTATTATTAAACCACTATACTATATTCACTCATTAAAATGTATATTTGGATCCTCTCCAATAGAATTAGTAATTATTATAATTAACAACATTATTTCTAATGTCGAAATCGAGAATCAATTAATGTATATTTATTGATAGATAGTTAGGGGTTATTAAGTTACGTTTAAAAAATAATTGTGTTACACAGACTTTCTGTGTTTAATAGATTGTATTATATAATTTAGTTCCACTGCTTCCAATTTGGCCAACTGTTATTACCTCAATGAATAAAACTCTCGAGAACAATTAAAATGATGCTTTTTCACAGCATCCTGTTACAGTGATAGATTGGATGTGTTAGTGGTCAATACATGAAACAGCGTAACCTGTCATTATTTTACGAGTTGTTTTAGCAATTTATCATAGTGACAAATACTTTAATGGCCAGGTTTTATATATAAGTACCTAAGTGCTTGATGAAATGTATTCATCAACCGGCTTTACTTGTTAAAAAAAAACAAGGTTAGCTTGAAACTAAATTTATTGAGAATTAAGCTGAAAGTGTCAAAAACTATCGAGTTTGTTTTAAACTTGAACTACCACAAAGTTGGATAGGTATTGGTGGCCTAGGGAACTTAGTAAGTGTGTATTATATTATTTTACAATAATTAAAACACTAGGGTGTTTAAGTGTGTTTTATTATGCTTTACTTTGAGTTTGGTGGCCACGGCTCGATTCCTAACTGAGATAACAAGTACTTTTTTTTTTACACAATCAAGGCACATTCCAATGTAGTTGAATAAATTTACTTTCGATAATTCTGAGCCTTAGGTTTATAAATTTAAGTCACAGTCAGTGTAGTCAGTACCAAAACATATATTTCTCTCATCTATGCACAAATTAATAGGGAAGTATGTGTCTTCTAAATTTATTACTTTGAGTCGATCAAACCAAAATAGGTTTATTTTACAAGTACATGATGTATACAAATTATTCCTATTCTGTTTCAAAAATATATTTCTTATAACAAGGGTTTGGATTTATATTCCCTGAATAAAAATGTAATATTCATGAAAATATATCCTTAAAAATGTCAAAATATGCCCTAAAATGTTAAATAACGTTATAAAATATAATCACGCTCTTTCAAATACAGCCTACAATACAATGAAGAAAGATGCCTGAAAATTTTGGCTAGCTATATAAAATATATAATTTGCTACAAAAATACACTACATATAAAACAACCTAATAAATATTACAAAACACATATTTATTAATTTTAATTATTATTTTGCAAAATATGAAATACTAATTTTGTTATTAATTTAAAAAATATTTTAGAAAATTTGTCAAAATATCTCTAAAGCTGAATAATCCCTCAATATTCAATTGTATACCCAATGAAAGCCACTATTTGTAATAAATGCATCTCAAAACATATTAATATCCTGTTCAGTATTAAAATGCAGTTAATGATGAAAATATATGTCATGCGATAAACATCCTAGCCCTTCTTCTAACGAAACCAACTGAAAATGTAAAACAACGAACGTCCGCTGGTGTTTAGTTCTTGAAATAGGTGACATCAACAAATGGAGTAGAGATACCCACCATTGCAGGCAATATAATGAAAGGCCCAACATGACAGGTGAAAGTATCGATTACTTTCATATTTACAATAGAGGACCGTCCATGATTACTGTGTGTCAATGCTCTAAACAGCCTCCATGTATTTCCGGGCAATTCTTTTTTCTTTTCACACATATCATATTTGACAGTGAGAGATGCAGTATTTAGTTCAGTTGCCGTGTATGTAGACTTTTAGCCGCTCCGTGGGAACAGAACGTTACCCAGGTTATACCTTGGAGGTTGTCTACATGTCATACCCGCAATGAGATGATGTAATAATAATGATTATGAAGGTGTGGAGCCAGTGGAAATCTTAAACCTAGCTAAGCCTAACTGACCAGACCATGGTGACCATAGGAACAGTTCTTATATCGGGAAAATTACACATGGTACTGCCGGGAATGGACCCGGAACCTCTAAATCAGTAACCAGGTGCGCTGAGCACTAGATCAAGTGGTTGGTCTCAAGACAAATGAAATTGCATCTAATTATGATGTAGAGCATATGTCGCAGCATATCAACAAAGACAGGTTGTACAAGCAGCGTGTAATTTGGCTGCGAGATTGTCAATATCCGTGAGAGGATATGAATACACATGTTCTTTCATTTAAAATCGCGATTAACACTTTGTGCCTACCCACTTCGGTAGCCGCGTGGTATAAAGTACTACTATTGCAATAGAATATACTGCCGATGACGGGGAGATCAAGATTCAAAGCTCGGTCGGGTGTACTGAGGGTCGTTTTTCTAAAATGGTTTGCCACTTTTTCTCCACACGAATGCGGGTATACTTCCTCAAAATATGACCTTTATAATTCCTAAAACTATTGGTGTAATTAGTACATAAGCGTATAATCTGAACGGGTAGTATGACGTGGTGCTACAAAATGTTGTGCGTAGAATCCAGGGCCATAGCCCCAACGGGCAGGAGTAACGGGTGACCGCCCGTAGCGCTGGCCTCAGATAAACAAACTAAAATAATATTTTAAAAATATAATAGAAAAGTGTGTAAAATGTTCACACTTATTTGAAATCGTATGGATTTACTTTAAGGTTTAACAACGACAGATGTCACTGATAGGGATATTATACAGTTTACAGTTGGTACACTTGCTTCCCAGCTTCAGATACCAACAGCGGAATGTGGTGTGTGAAAAAAATGCTTGAATTTGATTGTGTTGTTAATTCTTAAACGTAAATCAAAATAAATAGATTGTTCTTATTATTTTATTAAATAATGTCTAGAAATTAAATTTATTAAAAATAAAATTTGACCTTGATTTTATTTTATAATTTTTCTTCTAGAATTTCGAAGAAAATATTTTTTTCGATGCTCACTTGGCCTTCATGAGATTACAAAAAATATTCTTTTATAATTTGCATAAAAATCTAACTATCAATAATCAAGGTAAAACAACGAACACGGATATTTATTAACTTTAGTCTTATAATGATTACTTTCAAGTTCAAGTGTTTGGAACAAAGGCCCTAATGGCCTCAATGTGTCGATGGGCCTTTAAACCCTAATAATAATAATAATTTGTAACAAAACCATCTGATAGAGAAGGGGGTGACAAAAGGAAAGTTCACCTGGACACAAAATTAGACATATTCTTAAGGCATCCCTAAGTAGAACACATTTCCCCACTTGACAGTGTAACCAATCTCGAAAGTTATAAATCAGACGACATTCGTTTGGTTACATTTCCGGCTTGATTGGTTATAAAGAGTCGAAATCTGAAGGGGAATGTACGTAAATGTGTTTACGCCCTGTGTAAATGTAGGTAGATGGCGATCAGTCGGTCAGAGGTGTGTGGGTAGCGTGCGTGTGGTGTCACCTAAGGGAGGCGTGATCCGTTACTGTCACCCTCACCCCCTTTTACTTATGGGAATATGGCTGATCTAATTATCATCCCTGAGGATTTAATTGCAGATGTATTGAACACATGGAGTGTACAATGTTGCGGAACACTGTATTACCGAAATATCGTCGTCTAAACAGAATACACCCTCTCCTCCAAATTTCCCCTCCCCCAGGGACAGTTTAGTTGTGTATGACGCCTTAGACCATATGGCCACCGAATGAGGTATTGTGCTATGCCTCCTTTTAAGTATGTCACCCATCATCGAGGTGTTGGGGTCAGGAATAGCCATCTAAGAAATTAAAGTATCCTGGTTCAGTTCTAGAAACTATTTATCTAAAATATTGTATTTACGTTTATATTGGTTCTTCCAACGATCCTAATTCTAGACTATCTTGACTACTTAAATCACGTGATCACTAGTGGGGGCTAGTAACATCTAAACACTCTCCACCAGATTTCAAAGTCCAACCAGGGTGGCCTTTTGAGATGTTCAGTGTGGCCTTCCCTCATATTCTGCCGATTGTGTATCTTCATTATTTATAAATCATACATTCTCAAGCTCTAATTGTATTCCTACAATATTATAAAATGAGCTGCTATATTAACTGTTGAGATGTTTAGTTTGTAGAACTCCATCTTTAAGTGATTTTCTATTAGATTTTATAATACTTATTACTAGCTGATATATATTTTTAAGCATGTTTGAACAATACATAATATCTACAGTAGGATTTTAAAATGAATACATTGAAAGCAACCTCTAGAAAAAGCGAAACAACTGTTTCTCCCCAAATATTTTATAATTAATATTTTATGTTTAAGAAAGTGTTCCTCTATGAATATTTAGTGAATATATAAAAAAAAATTGAAGTTTGTCCTTGTTGAATAAAAGACAAAATAAGTAGACTAAAAATCCGTTTACTCCTTTATGGGTTATTAAAAAGCCATAGAATTGTGTTTAGGTAAGGCATGGTTTTATGATTTTGGCAAAATCTACTGTGTATGACGTGTGTGGCTTTATAAGGAATCCGCGAAGTGACATGTGACCTTCCTTCTAGTGCCAAAATGTTCCCCACTCCTGGTCTAAGACATTAAACTCACATTGTACAAAATCACCGTTGACGTTGAGGATGGGGTTCAAATCACTGATGAGTGTAGTGGAAATGGTTCCCCACAGTGATTATATTTTTCCTATGGGTCTCAATACCCATTTGGGTTACACACACACATATATATATATATATATATATATATTAATTAATAATTTCTGTGGGGGGAGAGTGGAAAATCTTTTAGAAACACCCCCTCCTGCAGCTTACCCAGCTGGTATTAAAAACATGACCTCCCATCACAGGCTAAACAAAAGACAATGAGATACTAAATACTTCGTATTTCGTCCGAGCATGACCACTTACCGACTGGTGCGTCTTTTATGTTATGCCTTAAACTAAGAACTATACCATGCATGTCAAGTATCCTCAATAATCTTTCCCCCAATTTGTATCAAGTGTCATTTAATTACTTCATTGAAATCACACCAAAGAGATCAATTCACAGGCCGGATATACCAGCTAAATATAACAGTTGATAACATATCGCAGTGGACGATCATTAATTAATATATCATTTTTAAATCTCTAAAATCACAATATAATACACCTTTAATGCTTTATAATTGGAATGGCCTAGCGTGTCAAATGCAGGGGTGCGACGACTCACTTCATTACTTTTCTGAACACACCCTCCACGAGAGAATGATTCATGCATAAATCGGCCTCTAGAGCGTTCGATAACGAGTACGCGGTCAAACCGCTAGGAGCGGTCAACTACCGAACCTTAATGATAATTACTGAAGAAGATGAGCATTACGGCTTATTTAATGGTTCGTCCGAGAACTTCTCGGAGTTGGTGGTCTAAATCAGATCAATTTCCGGCTGGATTTGGAAGAAATTGTGCTATCAACACAAGGGTTGCTAACGACTTAAACCAAGGACTGAATATGAAGGCGCTAGTTACTGATAATGCACCCCCAACAGTTTGGGGAGATGATGGGAAGGCACATGTAATAAATCACTTACTCACTTTGGTGGCCGCATGGTCTAAGACGTCCTTCTTTCAATAGACTAGACTGCCGATTACAGATGATCGGGGCTCAAATACTGGTTGGGTGTACTAGCTACACTACACTCATCTGGGATGACCTACCCGTCAATGGTTATTTGGTTCAATGCGAGTCTAATGCCTTATAACGCGTGACCACCGATGAGTGTCTTTATTGTGCTTGCCCTAGAATTAAGGAAATACAAGTCACTAGTAATCCATGCATGGAATAAAATCATAAAATAAATAAACAAACACGGCCGGCTTATTTGAACATTTTTAAATGTTGCCGGAACAATACAAATTGTTTTAGTTTAAGCCAGAGAGATAAACATCACCGGATTAAGATGTTTGAGGGGGTAAGAGATTGGATAGCGCGGGCGTTTGACGTCTGTTTGCATTCGAGCGGTGTGTACGTCAGTCAATCACGTGATCAGAAGCAATTTCCAGTTTCCTGTGCGAGGCGCCTCGGTAGCTCCGCCTAGCGGAAACTCCGTGAAACAGAGCGCGCTCTGCTTTCGCACGCACACGGTAGCTTCCAGCCGAGAACTCGGGTACAGTTCGGTACCAAAAAAAACTGTAACATTCTCGTGGTTGGGCTAGGTTAAGGTTGGGGAAAGGGGAATAACTTATTTGAGACATTAAACAAATATGTTGGTAGTCATTTCCCTTTTACAAAAACCAAGCAATTTTTTTTTCAGCTCAAACGAGAGTATTGAATTTCAGCTATTTAAATTATGAAACATTCGAAAAGTATTCAGACTGAGGCAACAAGCTCGTATTGCCTAGTCTTTAAATAACATTTAGATTGGAGTTCAAATATTGACAGGGTTTTTATCTTTAATGGTTTTCCAATTTTCATCCTCGCAAATACAGGTAAATTTTCTCTAAATTCTCATTCTAACCCTATTAGTGTAAACATAAGGATAGCTTGGATGGCTAATAGGACGTGCATAACGGAAATTTAAGACTATGTAGCCTATTGAGGAAGGGAATTTTAAGGATATTCATCTGCATTTAGTAGGTGTGAGGAAAATGATTTACAACTATTGGGCATGTATGTACCTTGTCGGGAAATATCTAAGCTAAAGTAAAGAAGAATTTTGATAGGAAATACATTTTAGAAAATACAAACATATCTTTTTATGATCAACAGTGTTATAATTTTAATTTATTTCTAGAATAATATCACGTATCTTTCTAGTTAAAGATAACTTTTTTTTTGTCACCGCATCTTAATACTGGTTCGGGATATACGCATATGTAGGCCTACTAATTAAGCTAAAGCGTTAGGTATGAGAAAGGTTGAATTTATAGGAAGTGTACGGGCATTTATTTGCGGGGAAAGGGGAAAACCATTTATGTAAAACCACCCCTAGTACACCCAACAGCAATTCGAGCCCCAATCTCCTCGTGATCGACAGTCCAGTTTATTGTGAGAGTGACGCCTTACATCATTCGGCTACTAAGCGGGTTGAAGTTCACATGACTTGAGGTATGAATATATTAAAGCTAACTTTCGTAACTCTCAGATACGGTTCGTTCTACTAGAATCTTGCTATATAATATATATCAAAGAGATGTTGTATACACCAACATATTGTTTATGGCTGCTCTTTATTTCTATATTGTTATTTTTACCTTCTTAACTGTTGACTACGTATAACATGAACAGGCACACCCGATATAATTGCTGAGGGAACTGCAGGTCCTATGGAGAAAAGCTTTATCTTCGCTTTCTCTCGGTCAACTGTTGCCAAATCTCCTCGCTCTCGGTTATGTCTTAAGGTAGTGTGCTGGGGTAAGAAGTAGCTACTGGCAACCTCGAGTAGCTAGCGTTGCGAAACTTATCTTACATTCAAGGGGAGATTGACTACATGAAAACTAGAGAATGACAACGATGTTTACTAAAAGTAACCATTCAGTTCCCTCAGAGATGACATCCAGTGTAGTGATGTTAAAAAAATAACTGCTGTCGAGAACGTTGAGTTATTTAGTTCAAGACGTGGCTCCCGAGGGTTGTACGGCTGGGAAGAAATGTAGGCTTCACGTGGGGCATAATCAAAAGAAGTATTAAGTTTATTTATTTGCGGCATTTAATGTGCACTTGATAAACCCGCTGTATAAATCAACATGCGAATTGCAAATTAACTTAATTTTAGAATAGATACGGCACCCAGTCCCAAAGCCGTATATTTATCACTGTAAACGGTGAAGTCCCAATATCACCAATACTATTTTTTTCAACGTTACCAGGAATCGAAACTGGGACTCTTAGTTCTGTAAACAAATACGTTACCGGCCTAGCTTAGTTGTAAGACATGGGAATTAATAAATGATTTTAGAGATAATCATTAACGTGGTCCCAAAACCTTGCGTTAAAACGTTTGTAAATATAGTAAATGAAACACATTATTAAGAAGGCACGCAATAATCTGACAGAATCCAATATCAGGTCCGTAAGTGAGGGAATAACATGAATATGAGCAATGCCACGAGCTCTAAGCTAACTACAAGATTGTTGCGCCATCAGCTAGTACTGCTAGGCTTGAGTTGTAACAATTTCGGCTCTGTCAGCCCTGCTCGACAGCATCTGTTTGGGAGACCCAATCACATCTTAAAACCATCCTATTCAATAGGGGCGTATGCACTTTGTGGGTGCATGCGCTGTGAAGCTAGACATAAGCCGCTGCTTCGATTGATATGATAAGTTTTCAAGTTGCTCGTTAAAAATGGAAAACGTGTGCATCGATGTATTGGGATAAGTGATGACACGTCGTTATAATTTAAAATATCACTTCAGTGGCCGCATGGTCTAAAGCGTCACTCTCGCAATTGACTGGCCTGCCGATGACAGGGAGATGGGGGTTTCGAATCTCGGTCGGGTGTGCTGAAGTTTTTTCCTTAATGGTTTTACATTCTCCCTCCACGCAAATGCGGCTACGCTTCCCTTATAAATTCAACCTTCTTCATCTTTAACTCACTAGCGTAACATTAAAAAAATAAAAATATCTGTCTATGCCCTCGAAAATATAATCACGTGTGTCTAGTTTGCGTTTCAAAGCAACATTGGACTACATACTATATTCCCGCTAGCTTATGAATTTTTTCGTCACTCGAAAATATTCTTCTCTTTAGTTTCATAGAACGTGTGAGATGATAGTTTGTATTAAGGAATTTATTGATGATTCGGTATTTGGCTTTCTTCGACACACAGTATAAGTTTAGATTGAGCCAGTTTGGGTTTTGTTAGTTGAATATAAATAAATGTACTGCAGTATTTGAATTTATAACATTCTACATCCCGCTTAGCATATCATCACATATGAGGTGAGATCTGGACGTGTCTGGAAATCCTCCCAGGTGTGAGGCTAGATAGTGTCACGTCAAATTGTCATAACAATTTTGATGATTTTAAAATCAGCTTAAAACTTTTTTTCTCTTTAAAATATGCAAAAAATAGTTTCAGAAACAAATGTGCACAATTTTTTCCCATTTTTTAAAATTAATTAATACGTTCAACACAATACAAAGGACATTGATAGCCTATAGAAAAAGAGATGGGAGTGTTATTTACAAAAAATGCGCTCACATTATCTTAAAAGAGGGATGAGAAAACCACATTGATGAACAAGTGAAAAAAAATCCCTCAGTGCACTTGGTAGAAATTCAATCCTCGACCAATTCCCTGTCACCGGAGATTTAATTTATCACGAGCTTGACTGACACCCTATACCATGTGACCACTGCTGTGGATCTTTCTCATGAAAAGAAAACTTTATTATTATTATTATTATTATTATTATTATTATTATTATTATTTAGCACCGCGTCTTACTAACCGTTCGGGTTGTACGCTTAAGTACTAATTACGCTAGTGGGTTAGTAATGGGTAGGTTGAATTTAGAGGAAGTGATCCCGCATTTGAGTGGAGGGAGAGTGGAAAACCATTTAGGGAAACCCCCCAGTTCACCCGACCAAAATTTGAACCTCGAGCTCCCCCGTCTTCGGCAGTCTAGCGCAACAAAAATCTAGAGCGTTAGCTAACTACGCCACCGAGGCGGGTAACTCTTTTATTGAACCAAAAAAACTAAAGTAAAGCATGGTTGATATGATTAAAGTTTCCTAATAACAGTATTTAACAGGAGGATTAACCTCATGCTCACGCAACATCGACTTTCATTTCCTCGAGAACAAATATTGTGAGGTAGACTTCGACGAACATTTAAGCCCCCCGTATTCACTCCTAGAATTTGATTTCATAATCACACCTTGACTTCTGTGCGGGTTTACGGTTATGTTTTCAGAGGTTAATTAGTTTATCAAAATAAAGTTACACGTGTAAGCTAGCTAGTTGAACTTGGAACCCTTTGCCATTGCAATTAAATTCAACGTCTGTGTTAATTAGAGAGCTGTGCGTAAACATTCTACGCCAACACAAGGTATGTATAGCGGGAGGGAACCAAGCCAGATAGAGTTGGCAGATATTAACGCGATGCGGGTAGCATTACGCCCAACTTGGTGTACAACTTTAATCATTTACGCTAGGAATGTTTAGGAAAAGTGCTTTCAATTTATTCATTTTTTCGCTTCTATTAATATTTTTTAATTTCTTATTTTCATTTAGTCAGTTATTAAAATGTAATTTCAACTTTGAAAAATACATACAATGTATAAATGACTCATTGGAATAGGCGCTCGATCAGAATGTATGTTCATGTAGGTTAGAGTTCAATGCTAATTAGTCATACTGGGATGTTAACACATCGTGGAGGTCCATTCTCTCCTGGATGTTGATGGGGTTACTTATATATTTTATCATCCTCTCTCCACGCTAATGCAGTTTATTTAATTTAAATTTGTCACCATCCTGATACATTATATGAATTATTTAATAATGACTATGTTAAAATTTAAAAAATTAATGGGTTACATAGTTAGAGATAGTCATTATTTAAAAAAGGGGGACTATATAGTTAGAGGTAGTCATTATTAAAAAAAGGGGGCTATATTTAGAGATAGTCATGACTAAAACAAGGAACTGTTCAAAAAAACTACGCCGTGGCCTGCTACCCGTCCGAGATATTCACATTTAACTACACAGATGAGCTAGAGATGAGGGAGGTGAAGTTCAGAGGAAATGTACCTGAAATCGCAAGGCAGGAAATTGGAAAATATTCAATAAAGCAGCCTACGTACTCTCTACATAAGTCGAACCTCTAGGTCAATGATTTTCAAAATTTCTCAGCTCACGTCACATTGAACAAGGAAGTAAAATTATCAAGGCCCACCATCAGTTTCTTGAGGAGAAATGTTATCACTAAAATAACGAGTATTAAGATTGTGTGTACAATTTTAATTTAGCATCGCGTCTTATTACCCGTTCGGGCTATACGCTATTGTGTGTAAAATTTCAATAGCTAAAATTCTAATAATATTTGTGTTATTTTTAAAAAAAAGTGCTGATAATAGATTCAAAAAGATTTATTTTTACTCAGATTTTTTTTCTCGCTTCTTTTGATCTTCCCCAAATTCCTACGGCACACCGGTCGAAAAAGGCCACTTTAAAGAAAACACACGGAACGAGATTGCCGTTTAGTCCACGTGCACACCGATGCGGGTTGGAATTAAAATTAAATTACCATATTGCACACTTTTAAATAAAACTTTCATCGTTTTTTAAATCTCTTTCCATGAAATGTATTTTAACAAATACAAATGAGTATGAAAGTGTTATCAATTGATTAAATACACCATGTGAAAAATTATTTGTTAAAATTACTTTTACCGGTACTGGTGGCGATTGACTGGCATTGCACTGAATCACACCGTTAATAGGTGTATCTGGGTTTGAATCCCACACATGTCTGCTGGAGGGCAGTTTTCCCCGTGAGATTTTACTTCGTAATTTCTACTATAATGCGGGTACACTTCCTCTAAGGCACCTTTCTCACTTCCCCCCCTTAAATTAAATAGTAAATAGACTTTATTTTAAAAGCAATAATTTTATGTATTTCAAAGAAGACTCGTTCCTGGGTGACTGCAAAGCGATTGCAGGTGGGTTTTTTTTAGACCTACCTCACCAGAATCACATTTGATAAAATAAGAGAAAAACAGGGAAAACGTGTCTTCGAACATATAGCCTTGCGTGCCATGTTGTATCATTTAGTTGTTTAGGGTAGTTCTTCTAAGTATTTAAATCACTTGAGTGACTAAATTTACATCTTGTACCGCTTTAAAGAAAGTGGCCAACTAACGGTGATGTGACTCTGGTAGTAGACAATCATTTGTATTAACCGCTGCTATAGCGTCACATAAACCTGCCCCATGGTGTAGTGGATCAATACATCTGGCTACGAGACTAGGAATCCCGGTTTCGGTTCCCAGCTGGAAGAGAAGTTATTTTTTTTACCGTAAAGGCAATTATTCCAAAGGTCATCAGGGTTTGGTTAATTAAGTTAGGTTTAAGTGTTTCCACTGGTTCCACACCCTCATACTCGCTATGGCCATCACATCATCTCATCGGGACATGGAAAGAGCCTCCATGGAAAGGATGTGTTATTAGCACATTTGGGCGTCTCTTGGGCAACAGTACAGTACTGGATAATCTTTCCGCAATCTGAGCCACAAATAATGTTACTCAGACGCGCAATATTATATTAATGTTTTATATATATATATATATATATATTTATCACCATATCTTATTACATGCTCGGGCTATACGCGTATGTACTAATTACGCTAGTGAGAAAGGTTGAAATTAAAGGAAGTGTATCCTCATTTGCGTGGATAGAACGTGGAAAACCATTTTGGAAAACCACCCTCAGTATACCCAACCAGGACTCGAACCCCGATATCCCTGTCATCAGAAGTCTAATTTATTGCGAGAGTGACGCCTTAAGACATTAGGCCACCGAAGCAGGTTGGTTTGTACTGTGATCCTTAACGTAAGCTTTAAAAACACACATATTATAACAGCGTACGACTAAGTAATAGTTTAGAGAGCCATAGTAATAGTAATAATAATAATGATAATAATGTACTTGGTAGATTAAAATTAGCTTGTAACACAGCATTTATGTTTAGAAAAATTCCAATCAAGTATAGATATTACTCTTTTTTTTCTATGTCCATAAAATGGAACTGTAAGCAAAGGTAGGGTATTTTTTTGTGCAAGCAAACCACGCGAAGCTTCGTCTACTATCGATTCGTTTGGATCGATACTTTTGTCCCTCGACGGGTTGATACAAACCGATGGCACAGTTCTCCAGACTGAGGAAGGATTTGTCTGCAGGCTAGTAAGGGGTGAGTGAGGAGGGGTTAGAGGGGGGTGGGGAGAGGAGGGAATTTATTGGACGATCGGGAATACAAGGTGGAAAACAGCAACGCCAAGCAAAGATGCCTTTTTCACAAACTGAACACTTTCTTTCTTCATTTCTACTGGATTTTATTTTGTGTTAAAGTAAAAATAATATTAAATAATGTCGATTATTTTGTTTGTATTTTATTTTGGTAATTTGTTATAATTAATTAAAATCTTTAAAAATACAATTATTTAATTATTTTTAAAGTAATATAACTTTAAGGTATATCTTTTTTTTTCTTTTTTTTGTTGAAGAACATATTTATTCCTAACTTTAAATTATTATTTGAACGCTTCGTATCTAATATTCACTCTGCGTTGATTCCGAAGCGGTGTAACCTTTTACTAAGAAGAGCCAACTTAAACTTAAATTAATCCCTACATAGTCCTGAGTGCGCGATTTAAATGTCAAGGTCATTCAGTCTGGTTTTCCTATGAAGGGGAAAGTTGGGGCTATTACCCCAGCAGGATGTACTAAGGATAGTTCTTCATAAAAGTTTTCTTACTCTTCCTTCCAGAAAATTCGGGTGCATTTCCTCTAAATAATATCTTCCTCAACATTAAAACATTAGATTAGTTAATCTCATTAGTAATATAATAATATCGGTAGGGCCTATATTAATTACTCTAGTGTGGTAAGGTTAAGAAAGTAACAGTTTACGCATGTATATTTTACATCCCAAAAGTGAAATTGGCCATTTAATGATTTTAAAAACCTACAATGCAATCAGTACAATATTATACTGTCTATAATAATAGGTTGGATTATATTATCTCAGGCTTTAAATAAATAAGATATTACCAAGACAAAATAGTTTAATAAAAATATATATTATGGTACTTTCTTTAAATTTTGGTGGCGTGTCTATCTACTGAGCTAAGGGGGCTGGGATGGATTCCTGTCATGGCAGAAAAACTTATCATTAGTGTAATGTGAGTTTCCCCCCTCACTGTGATGAATTAACGACCAGGGGTTGGATGTTGTGTCTGTTCGAAATTTAAGTTAGTATATAAGTCGTATGCTGATATAATCAATCGGTTCAGAGAGTGCACTTTAAATACCTAAAATAAATGGAACTTTTTAAAAATTGAAACCATTTGTTTGCATTTTATAGCCTTTTAATTATAGCCAATATCACCCACAACAATTATGCATTGTCAATTGTCTTTGTTTTAATATGATACTATAACATACTATGCAAATACATTTGGAGAATAGCCCATTGTTGTGCTGGACATCCACATCACACAGTAATACGTTAATTTGAACCATTTATTTATATTTTGAGAAACACTATTTTATTATTATCATGTGATATTTTCTATTTTAATAAAGTGAAAAAAAAAATTAAAAATATTAAGTTAGTACCTTTATTTTTCACACCACAACCCGCCTCGGTGGCGTAGTTGGCTAACGCGCAAGTCGTGTTGAGCTCGACCACCGAGGACGGGGAGATTGAGGTTCAAATCTCGGTCGGGTGAACTGGGGGTGGTTTTTCCTAAATGGTTTTCCACTCTCCCTCCACGCAAATGCGGGTTCACTTCCTNGTCGTGTTGAGCTCGACCACCGAGGACGGGGAGATTGAGGTTCAAATCTCGGTCGGGTGAACTGGGGGTGGTTTTTCCTAAATGGTTTTCCACGCTCCCTCCACGCAGATGCGGGTTCACTTCCTCTAAATTAAACACTCCCAATTCCTAATCCATTAGCGTAATTAGTACTTAAGCGTATAACCCGAACGGGTAGTAAGACGCGGTGCAATATAAATAAATAAATAAATATTTTTCACACCTTTCTCTTATTTTAAACAGCAATATGAATAAAATAATTTGACAAAAATTAAAGTATAATCTGTAAGGACTGACATTTACCCCCTAACAAACACTATTTTGGGGGAGGGTATATAATAGAAGTACCCGGATGAGAACTAAAACTAAAAGTAGGGGTTGGGGGTCGGGAAGGGAAATTTAGATAAGAGAAGAAAAATGGCACAACATCAATGTAAATGTCCGGAAACTTGAAGAAGTTGGTAGCTCAGGGAAGAAAGGGGAGTGTAGGAGGCAAGTTCTCTGGGGTAAAAAAAAGTTGGGGATTTTTTTTAGTTAGATAAGTTGCCTGATGCTGATAGCAAGACAGAGACATAAAAATACCTTCCTTTCTCCAAAAATCTTATGCTTTATTCCTTCTTGAAGATCCAAAAAGTGTCTTTCCCTTAACATATAGAAATCCTTGTCCTAAAAATCTACTAAACACATCTAATTTGAGAAATTATGATCATTATTTGTAAATTGTAGCTCATCTAAATAGTAAATATATGATAATATTTTTA
The DNA here is from genome assembly GCA_902151455.1 of Timema bartmani. Classification (NCBI taxonomy): domain Eukaryota; kingdom Metazoa; phylum Arthropoda; class Insecta; order Phasmatodea; family Timematidae; genus Timema; species Timema bartmani. The sequence goes on from CABFWB010001637.1 coordinate 48,265, forward strand.
AAATTAGCCATTCAGGATTTTTCCAGCATCAATTTGAACGCTCTAATGTAATATATGTGCTTACGTTCTTATCTAACCTAAGGTAATAGTATGAAGAGTATGCATTCTTAAATAAGTGATCCAGAGTAATTAATCTGAAATAAAGATAAAAAAAATTTATTTTGGACATAAAACCCATTTTAAGTGCTTTCAGCCAGGTTCAAGCATTAACATTATGATGAGTCAGGTTCAAGTATCAACATTATGATGAGTAAATACTAACTTTTCTCATGATGTTGTTTTTCGCAATGTTTTAATAAACAAATATTATTAGCTTATTATTATATTATTATTTTGTGCTCTAAAGACTTATGAAAAAAAAAGAACTACCCACTTCAGTAACCGAAAGGTATAAGGCGTCAGTCTCGTGTTAGACTGGTTTGCTGATGACGGGGAGATCGGGAATCGAATCTCTGATGGGTCTACTGAGGATGTTCTCCTTTTACGTGGATTCGGGTACATTATTAGCTCTCTATAAAACTAAATAGGATAGGTCATACTATATATGTCCATGAGGAACGATGTTTTTGATAAAGAGTTCCATTTTATATTTACATTCATGTCTAAAAAATAACACGTGTTAGACCACTAAGGCCCTCTGCTCGACTTAAAGAGTCCCCTCTCACAGTTCCGACACAGCTGTTACATTCTCTAGCGGCGGTAGGACGCAACAAAATGTTAATATACTTTTTGTAAGAAAATATCTTGATTAAAAATAGTAGTAGTAGTTGTCTACCTCTTTATGTAAAATTTAAAGTTTACCTCAATTTAAAACTGTCAATTATTTTCTATAAATTATTACCTTTATGGTATGGCTTCCCAACACTAATATTACTTAACTTTTCAAACAAATTTTTAATCTTGTCAAAGAAATATCGCTGGAAATTGCTTTGCTTGATGTCAAGAAAAAAAAACTTAGATGGACTCGTTATTCTTTTCTTTATGAAATAATAAAGCACTTACGGTAGAAAAATATGGTAAAGTTAATATGTCATGAAAGCCCTTTTTTCTTTTATTCTTTGATAAAATTGAATATGACTTAAAAGATATAATTCTGAGGAGATAAAACTTTTCAAAACTGGTCAATAGGCTCTTTGATATTGATACTATCAATGATCGCACTGCCTCCTTTTTTCCTCCCGCTCTTGCGTGGAAATTGGGTTGTTTGCGGTGTTCAAAAGTAAACTTTACTCTCTCTCGGACGTAAGTTACTGCGTGAACATTAGTTCCCGTCTCCTCCAATCATCCAGAGGAAACAACTCTTCTTCCAAGAAACAATACACATTAAGGTTCATAATGTTCCTTCAATAACGGGACCTTATTCACGTCACATTTGTCTGAAACATTGTTTCTGTTACTAAAAACGATTTTCCCTCATTTTTGGACATGATGTCGATAAATATTAGAATAGAATGAGTTTTTTTCACTTTAGAACGGAATTTATAAGTAATGAATATACTAAATAAATTAATAAGTCCAAACAGCGCTAACAACTTGTGGCTATAGCCGTATTTAACGAATATAATATCATAAATATTTAATCCACCGGTATATTTATTTATTTTATATAATATAAATAATATGGAAACACAAGGAAAAACGTTTTAGAGAAATAAATTGTGGTCTACATTGATAATAATTTTTACTTTATATTTAAATCAATTTTTTTTTGTATTGGTACTGTTAATCAAAAGTTACATGAAAATCACATAAATTGGCCTATGCGTATATTTAGAGCAGTTTTAGTAACTTTTGTAACTGTTCTTCTTGATGTGTTTATAGTATGTATTATGTCTCACCTAATGTATAAAATAATTATTTATTTAGAACATAAAACATATATTTTGCTTTGTCTTTAGTTACAGAAAAAAAAGAGAAATAGTGATTGAAATATTTTATAAATTATAAAGCGGGCTTAAGAGAGATAAATTTTTTTACCACATACCTTTTCGAGCTATCCGTCCACATGTTTACTCTAATGAGTAAAGTAGAATTTATAAGAAATGTACCCGAATTTGTGGGGAGGGAGGTTGGAAGACATATAAGAGAAAAATTCCCTCAATATTCCCTACTGGGTTTCCAAACTCAGATCTCACCTTAACTGAGAGTCCAGTCTATTTATTGCGATAGTAACGCGTTAGACCAGTTATATATATAACGTTGATAAGTTATAACAAGTTTGTCAACTCCTGCCTTAGAGCATTCAATCACTGAAATGGGTGGTATATATATTTAAAATTCTAAATCCTAATTTTATATTATTTGTTCAGTTTGTAAAACCGTCGGGTCATGTTTCCACAAGATTAATTAAATTATATTTTATTGTGATCTAGTATGGTGTTTTACAGGGATGTTAACAATAATCCCTACAGTATAATCCATCTTGTTTTAGATTTCGATATCTTTACGTGAAACTATAATAAATTATATCAGGTTCAGGTATAACAACCTTGACAAGCCAACTCTCTGGTAGGATGACATTTTAAAGTGATGACTCAATTTGTACGAACGTATACAGAACAAGGCAGAGAGAGAGAGAGTCCAATTAGTGCCAATCTATCTTCCTTTCAAGGATCTTAAATGTGAAGAGGAATACGTCACCACGATCTGTACCGCTTAGAATGGTAGATGATGCTACTTAAGCCACTTTTTTTTTATTACCGCTTCTTACCATGTGTTTAGGTTATAAGCATATATGATTATTACTCTAATGGGGTAGAGATGAGGAAGAAATTATCTAAAGAGGTAATATACCCGCATTTGCGTGAAGAAAGAGTGGGAAACTATTTAGAAAAAAAGAACCTCAGTAGACACGGCCAGGATTCCAACCCCGATCTCTCTGTCATCAGAAGGCCAGTCCAACTCTAAAATTAAGCCTTAGAATAGGGGTCTTCAACCTTTTTATGTCCAAGGGCCAAAGTTTCTGTCTCCTGTTGGCTCACAGGCCTAACACTGTACCAACAATATTAATATTGAATAAATATTAAAATATCCGTTTTAAATCATTCTTATGGACTTTACTCACACTAGGTATTAGTATTTTTTGTGAAGTATATTCTCGGTTGTATCTTAGCAGAAGGTAGCATTATTGTCTACTAGATTTATCATTTGCCGGTTCAAAGTACATTTGTTTAAAAACTTAACACTTATCTTCACGTAAAAAGCAAAAACCATTTATAAAATTACGTAAAATACGTATTTATTTTATTAGTTGACTATGTAATATATATATATATGTACTACATAGTCAACTAATAAAAATATATATGTATTATATAGTCAACTAATAAAAAAATATATATATATATTTGTATTTGTCATTTATTCTCTTTAAATAATTTTATGTTTTTTATGAGCCAGTGGGCCGCAAAAAATGCTACCATGGACCGAAAGTGGCACGTGGGCCATGGGCTAAAGACCCCTGCCTTAGACCATCCGGACACTAAAGCGAGTCCGTTTGTAATAACAATAATAATAACCCGCTCCTGTGGCCTCGTGGTCTAACGCGCTACTCTCGTAGCAGACTAGACTGCCAATGACGGGGAGACCGAGGTTCGAATCTCAGTTGGGTGTACTGAGGGTGGCTTTTCCAAAAAGGGCTTTCCACTCTCTTTCCACGCAAATGCGAGTACACCTCCTCTGAATATAACCTTCCTAATCCCAAAAGCCATTAGTGTAATTAGTACATAATTGTATAACCCGAACGAGTAGTAAGACGTGGTGCTAAAAATAAATAAATAATAATACAATATAAATATTGTAAGCTATAAGCTACTACTAATTCAAGCCTTTGATCTTTCCATTTTTGGCAAATCAGTCAAACTGGTATGCTGATTCAGCCCGTGTCCACAACAATGCAAGTGCCACTATTAATAATTTAGCAAGCCCTAGTGTCAGTTTGCAACTTAATATAATTATCTAATAACATTTAAGGGGTTCATTTTTCCTGGGTCAGAATCACCAACCCTTCCTGTATATTAATTAATACACCCGTAATTTTTTTTTAAACTAGTGAAAAAATATTAACATTTTTATTTATTTTCCTACCGACCAGATTGGTTGTATTGATAATGAGCTTAGTAGCCAAGCAATACTAACCCAATAAGGTAGGTTTTTTCACCGTTTTTATCTGCTTATTTCCACGGGCTATTCCTAGTACAAATCCTTAAAATACCCTCTTAATCCTGTTGAGCCAGTAATTACAGTGCTGCAACTAGACTACCAATAGATGTATAAATATTTAGTTGCTTTAGTGACAAATTTCACCCGCTCCATTAAATAAAAATTCACTTGCAGTCTAATATTATTTATTTTATCAAAGCCAAAATATGCAATTGTTTTAACTTGTACGTTTAATATAGTGATTATTTACGCTTTTTATCTCATTATTAAGGATAATGAGGGTAGTTTTTTTTTTAAAGAATTGGATCCAAATTAACAGAATGGAAGAATTACATTTTAAAAATAATTTTCAGAACAGCTGGCCAAGATTCGAAATACAACTTCCCCGTCAATGGTGAGCTGATGCAATAACTGTATAAGGCCTTAGAGCGTTTGGACAGCTGTGAGCTTCGTCTGTTTAAAACGATTGGAAAGGCGTCTCCAAAGTCACTTAAACACCAACAAAATTACCTTTGAGAAATAAGTTATTAATAGATACTATCTATTGCTTGCTCTACCTCCAAAAATATAAAACATAAATATAATAAATGTGTAATATTATATTAGCGTGGGCTTTGGGCACTTCCAGCATTTTCTACAAACATTCCTACTTGTCATGGGCCTAGGTATGTTTTGCATTATTCAAATAAGACTTTCCTATATTATAAATAAGCTTTGATCGATTGACATACTTGACAATAATTCAGACTACACAAAACTGTACTGGGTATTTTTTTCTCCATTTCCCCCCGTCTCCCTCCTAGCAAATATTTATGTATTGTATTGAAATTAAAGACAGCCAGACACCTATTGGCACTAAAGACTACCAATAAATAATCTAAATTTTGTAATATTTACAACCCCTTACACATTTTTAAAGATAAGTACAAAATAAATTCCCTTTGTAGCTCAAACTACAAACCTAAAATAACAAAAATAAAAAATACATGTATTTATTGTATTTAAAAAAATCTGTTTGGTTAACAAAACAAAAACAAAATCCCATCTTTTGCTTTACACATTGAAGACGAAGTTTGATCTGACTTCTGTGCGCATAACGCTATGACTTTCGTCGTAAGAAAGAAAAAAATAAAGAACAAAGTTCACCATATGCTGCTGTTTCATTGGTTCAACTCGATCAACAGTTTCACGGGAGTGTAGCGCTGATGGTTTTATTATTAATAATTAAAGTTTGATGTTCAGTCCCGAGTAAATCACCCTAAAATACTTGTCGTAACCTAACTATACTTAGTTTTCCATAAATCAAGGCTACGCCCCACCACGATATAAAACTTAACCGCTCCCCAAATAGAGATGCGCTTCTAAGTCACGCCTCTATGGCGTTCCCAGAAGCGCAAGGGTTGTAAAGCACATCCCGTAATCCTTCTCCATGTAGCAGGGCATGGCACTCGAGTTTCAGTTTGAGTGGCAGGGAGAGTGTGTTCAGAGCTCGCCTGCCCAGGACCGGGGCACGAAACCGGGACCACAGGGGAGCGATAACAAAGCTGTTAAACTCGCTCATGCAATAACTCAACCGTAGTCAGATAGCCCGCACACAAACCACTTTATCATGGGGTTGGTATCACACTCACTCACTGACGTCTTGCTCTCTAAGTCTCGAATTGTTGAGCCTAGTCTAGAAATGAATATTAAAAAAAACATTGTAATCAATTTAAATAAATGTAAATTACTATAAATGAGTTTATAATATTTTAATATGTTTTACTGTAAAATAAGTAGCTACAATTAAAATATGTAGGCCTATACCGTATTTGACTAATTTATAGTAGCTGGGGATTCTGATTGTAACTGGAGTGTAAAGTTCAAGTGGAGCGGGAGCTGAGGGTGCGTGAGCGAAGGGCAGAATTTTTGCAGTTTTTATAACAACACTTTTTTTGACCAAAATAATTGAAATATTTCATAAAGTAGAAAGTTATATTAAAATAATTTTTATTTTTTATTTAGCACCACGTCTTACTACCCGTTTGGGTTATACGCTTATGTACTAATTACGCTAATGGGTTAGTAAATGGGAAGGTTGAATTTAGAGGAAGCTAGCCCGCATTTGCGTGGAGGAAGAGTGGTAAAACCTTTAGGAAAAGCCACCCTCAGTTCACCCGAGCGAGATTCGAACCTCGATCTCCCCGTCCTTGTCAGTCTAGCTCAACACGAAACTAGTGCGTTAGCTAACTACACCACCGAGGCGGGTTGTATTAAAATAATTTAAGAACCTTAAGTAATTTTCAAATACCTTTCTTTCTACCAGATTCCTAATAAACTTATACATTATTTTGCACCGTGTTTTACCATCTGTTCGGGTTATCCGATTTTTTTTATAAATGGCTTAAGAACTAGTAAGGTAGAATTTATAGAAAATGTATCAGAATGTGCGTGTAAATATTGTGTGAGAACATTTAGGCATATAAGCCCGGATTCTAACCTTATCCTCCCCGTCATTGACATGCCAGAATAGAATAGCTCGACCTTTAGTCCACGTGTTCACCAATGAGGGCATCTATATTATAGATAAGCTTTGATCGATTGGCGTCCTTGACAATAATTCAGAAGGCAGAAATTCGATTACCATCCAAATGTACCAGATATGTTTTTTCTCCACTTTCCCTCTCTCTCTGCTAGAAAAAATATTGATTAATTTCGTGTATCGGTGGCCGCGTTGTCTAACGCGCTACTCTCGCAGTAGACTTGACTGTTGATTACGGGGAGATCTAGTTTCGAATCTTTGACGGATGTACTGAGAGTGGTTGAAAAAACCTCCACTCTACCTCCACGCAAATGTGGGTGAACTTCCGCTAAATATAACCTTCCTAATCCCTAAAATCATCATCGTAATTAGTATTAAGCGTATAGCTCTAACGGGTAGTAAACCGCGATACTAAACAAAATATATTGTCTTGAAATTAAAAACAGCAAGACATTTATTGGCACTAAAGCCTACCAATAAGGAATCAAAATTGTATCATAAATACAACACATACTATCATTTGTTTTAAGTATTAAAAAATTTTAAAGTGACCCTTTACACATTTCGAAAAATAAAAACAAAATGTATTCCCTTTGTGACACCAATGACAAACCTAAAATAACAAAACATAAGAAAATATGTATTTAAAAAAACCCTTGTTTGGTTGACAACAAAAAAAATCCCATCGTTTTGCTTTACACATCGATGAAAAGATTTTTTTTTAGAGATTCTCTTTTCACTTGTTTGATCTGACTGCTGCTATGACTTTCGTAGAGAGAGAGAGGAAAAGAAATGTTCGCCATATGCTGCTGTTTCATTGGTCCAACTCGACGAACGGTTTCACGGGAGTGTAGCGCTGATGGTTTTATTATTACTTTGGTAATTACAGTTACCGCAGTGATAATCACGACACTTAAGCACGCCACGGGGGAAGGGGGAGGGGGGGTTCATGGGTTGGGGAGCGGAGATGATGAGGGCTGGTATAATTTTTTATTTTTTTTAGATTCATTGTGTTATTTGCGACGTGGAATGAGTTTTTACAGCCCAGAACGGAAAGGATTTAAAGTTAGCCACAGCTTTTTTTTTTTTAATCAGGTTGTTTATTTCCCCCTCTTAAAGCTCGTCGGGTTTTGTGAGATGTTTGTTTGGATGTAATTTAAGATTGCCTTGTCTAAGTTTTCACTCCCTGTTTCACCAATTATTTTGATAGGAAAGAAAAGGGCACAAAGAACAAAAAATACTAAAGCATTATAATTATTAATTAGTTTAAAAATAATGTTGGTCAATATCAATATTTGATTTAATTTATAGTAAGCTATCCAAGTTAGTATATATTTTTAGTAACCCGTTAGGGTTATACGCTTATGTAATAACTATGCTGGTGACCTGGTGGTTTAGGGGTAAGGTGTCAGACTTCTGTGCTGGGGGTCCTGGGCTCAATCCTCGGTCTCGGCACAGATTTATCTGATTGCCAAACACTTCCTTCACCTTTGACGAGACGTGTATTAATCACAACTTGTGAATGTGTGGAATGCCAGGCCTCCACCGTGGTTCGGATCCCACGTTAAACTGTAGGTCCTCCATTTCATATCACAATCACCCTACTATTACACATTAGCTTAAGTGCGTATAACCCTAACGGGTAGTAAGACGCGGTGTTAATAATGATAATAATAATAATAATATTGGTAAATGAAAGCTTTATTCTTTTTTGTAATGTTAAACAGTGCCTAGATACCAAAATTAATCAAAATCGATAGGACATATTTTGAAAATATAGATTTTTTCTCTTTTTTCCCTTCAGTAACCTACCCTTAATTTTAGGGTTGGATATCTAATTCCAAAAAGTACTCGGATGAACCTCTTGAGAACCCTAGATGCTAAGTTTTAGCACAATCATTAAAATAGTTTCATATCTATGACGAGATAATACACACAGACAGACAAATGCCATCGCGAAAACCACAGTTCAGGGGGTCATGAAATGTCTACAACTATCATCACCTTGAGCTCGAGTATTTTTAATGATCATAATACTTATCTCTCAGAGGGGTCGAGATAAAGTAGAAAACCTAAAATCTACGGGTTGATAAGAGAAACTACATACCTATGTTTAGAAACTGCAAGATAATCTACACTCTCCCATTCCCATACCCCCTTTACCCCAAAATTATGTTATCCATCTAATACGAGAACAAGGAATACCAATAATGTACTTTTCGTGTTTAGTTTACGGAACTCGTTTTTCGTTTATTGATATATCGTTGCACGTGATAGCATTTTTCAAAACAATTCAGAGCGTTTTTATTAGCCGGGTTTTCATCACCCATAAACCCTTCCCTTCAATTGAATTATTAACCTCGGGTCAGTATATCATGCCGGTATTTCGTACAGCTGTGATGACACGTGTTACGGGGGCTGTAGTAGTTTTTGTAACATTTTGGTATATACAGTGTTGCCATTAAGTCCAGACACATAAACAAAGGACAAAAAAGCACACCAAGAAGCTGGACAGTAATGATAAAATGTAATGTTATGTTATGTAGCTGTCCAAATAATATTTTTAATGTATTTTTAGCTTTTTAATGTATTAAAAACATGTATAATCACGTATATGTGTGTATTTGTGTATCTGCTTATTTGTCCAAACCTTATGGCCCCCATTTATATTGGAATTAAAATTTCACAGTTCCTGGGTTTTTTTACCATGGAATTTTTGTGAGAATTTCTAAAACAAAGGCATAGCTATGTCAGAACTTATTTAATTGTAATTGGATCACGTCATGAGCAAGCATATCTGGAAGGTCAAAAAGCTATTAAATTCACGCCGCTAAGCTACCTGCACTAAATCTGCCACTTTTGATATATGTGGCCAATTTTGACACCTATAGAGACCTGGAGAACTTTCGCCAATGTTGGCTACTCTATATATATTGGATCTTCCTGTCGATCTGTCATCCAAACGACACTTTCAAAAGATGTTCAACATTAGTTCAATGAATTATAATTTATCTAGGTATATTCCCTGGCTGATTCACACTCTATCCCCCACAATTCCACACACCAGTGGCCAGGCGTACAAAGGCGTCAGTTTAATATGGTCTAATTTACCGTTAGCGTTGTTCGTGGTTCATTAAATAGATCTCCATTTGTATGGAGAGAGACAGAGAGAATGGAAAACTATTTGGGGAAAATCATATTCAGTGTACCCAACCTGATTTCGAAGACCAAGCTCGCCATAGTTGACAACCATGTTTAATACGAGTGTGATGCCTTAGACCATTCAACCATCAAAGCGGGTAGTATTCTAATAAAAATCACTGAAGAAAAGGTGTATCATCCTCATAAGCACGACTCCTCAACGAATATTTAAAAATCCAAACATGAAATGATGCGCCACTAGTGTTAAAAAGTGCGCAGAAAATGTCGAAACAGAAAGCGAATATAAACTGTGTTTCAGTTTCGATATGAGTGAAATATTGCACTGCAAATCAGCGTGTTCATTGAAAAGTAATAACTATGACTGCATGTTTTAGTGGTCAGAGTGATTGACCACCATTATAACAGAAACAGGTTCTATTAAGGGTGATTATGACAAATATACAGTAGATACCCGAGTATTCAAGGTAAACGTTACCAAGGCGGCTTCAGATAATCTAAAACCCGGATAGTATAAAACACTTAGTTGATCCTCTACACAGCGGAATTAAAGGTTGGTTAACCTAAGCAATAAGTTTGTCTGTTCTCAATTAATTTAGAGTTTAAAATGTACAACAAATCAAACTTTAACAAAAATCATGACAGGTCAGTAAGATGTAACAGTATCGCTGAGTGGCAGGCAGCTGACTTGATCAAAGTCAAGTGGCAGATCATAATATCTACGGCGCTACAGGATGTGGAGACTATAGATCACCCGATGATTCCCTCCGCTACTCACACTGGACGGCTGAACCAGTTTAATGTGAATCATTTCCTAGACAATTCTCTCGGAACATAAATTGCATTTCCACCTCGGATAGTACGGAAACTCGGGTGAGGGGGATTATAGTTGATATTTCCTCTGTATGGGGTCTTGTTCTATTATACACATTGTAAATATATAAGCGCTAGGGCTGGCTGTGTATAGTAAGAGTACGTAAGGACAGACCGTATATGACAGTTACAAAAGTATCTGAAACTACTTTAATATACTCTTAAATAGAATCACGTAATCTAAAACCATTGATACAGTTTAGCACCACTAGCCACGCTCCATCACATTATTAACAATTTGAGTTGACACCTGCTTTACGAGAGAAAAAAAAATAAGCATGCGTAAGTTAAACTTTCAATTTTCAAATTGGTGCCTGTGGACATTTTTTGCGGAGAAACCTTTATTAAAGATTGCATTAAGTGCCAGTACTGACATTAATTATGTTTTTTTACTATCATTGTGATCATTGTAAGCTAATTTTGAAAGACTTAAAAAAAAAAAGCTCAAATTAAAGGTTGTTTGGATCTACCCATCAATTTTAAGATAAATTATTAAACTTACTTTTATTTTGTTAATTAATTTTGACATTGATTTAAAAATATATATTTTGGTGTAATTAAATCCACAATATAGTTTTTAAATATCAATGTAGACTGTAAAATTTTTTTTTAAAAGGCCCTTTTACCCGTGTTTTTTTCCGTTTTCACCGCCTTTTAGTACCGTCCGATTTATAAGCATACATTAATTTACGCTAGTAGAATAGGTATGAGGAACGTATAATTCTAGAGGAAATTTACCCGTATTTGTGTGAGGGAAGAGTGGGAAACAATTTAGTAAATTCTGCCCTCAGCACTCTCAACCGGGATTTGAGCCCCGATTTCCCCATCACCAGCAATCCTGTCCAACACTTGCGCCACTTGACCACCGATTCGGGTGACATCAGAGTGTTTGCTGTAGTATTAGACGCACTGTCCTTGGTTAAGTTATTTTTTAAATTGTGTTCCGAGACAATCCGCGTATAAAGAAATTACACGTTAAATATCTCGATCTAAAAGTATTTGCAATCTACCACTGCTACCTACAATGATTCGTTAAACCTTGTTGTGATATTTACTTTATATCCTTGTTCCATGGCTGATATTAGCATGCCGGCTAGAGGAGCTTTTAGCCGTCACTCACAATACGATCACAAAACTTAGGCGTGCGTTCTAAAATGTTTGCAAGCCGAGGGATATTGCGGTGGGTGGAGGGGGGCTTAGGTGGTATGGTTGTGGGGTGGAGGGGAGAGATGTCCACAGACCGTTTTCACGTATTTCCACCATCAATCTTACCTGATAAATGACACTTTTGAATGAGTAGCGCAATTTTTCCTCATGCTGATGATAAATATTTCTGGGCGGAACAACCTGACAAGTTTCATTGCTGAGCACCATTAATTAACTGATACGTCATCTTGACTGGATGGGTGGCAGGAAGTATTCTGTAACATTGCGGTTGCGCGACGCCTGGTGTGATACTTGCATTACAATTACTTGACTCTAGATATTCAATTATTCTTATATGATGTAACGCGAACAAATAGGCGTGGCTGAGAGAACAATATAGAATCGCTTGACGTAAGAAATTATTATTTATTTAAAGAAAGATAAATATTTATATTACTATTATCATTAGGTGTTCTGTCTTACGACACTTTTGTCAGTGAAAATTAGACCTCCAATGCGCCCTGTCCTCTGCCTCCTCCTTCGGCTCTCAGAATTTTCTTCTTTTCTTCAAGTCACCTAGTAGGCCTATTTGAATCCTTCTCCTTCCTAAGCTCCTCTTTCCCTCAACCTTTCCTTCTATGACGTCATGCCATACCATGCTGAAAACACCGGTTCTCGTCCGATTGATACAATATTTATTAGTAAACTAAGGCACCAATCTTATATTGTCTGATTTATTGGTTGGGGTGGGGGTGGTATGGGGGGAGTTTATATTCAAATCCTTGATAGGTGTACTAGGTTTTCACCATAAATTTTCTCTCGCGTTCATTCCACGCAAATGTCAGTACATTTCCGATAAATTATACCTTCCTCATACCCAACATATTAGTGTAAATATGGGGAGGCCTGGACGAGGAGGGAGAGGAGGAATGCCAAAAAACTGTTTCTGTCTTTTGGTTGAACCTTTAAACTTATCAGTCAGTAATGGAAATATTATATCTCTAGCTATATTTTTAGTATCTCTAATGACTCTCGGCGACATGATATATCTAAGGAGGAAATTCAATACAATTCGTTTGGAAGGATAAACAATAGTTATAATAGTTGTTTTTAAACTAGCCACTGTGACAATCGACGGAGACCAAACCCTGGCCTTCCCAATTGAAATTAGCCACTAAATTAATTTTAAGATAAACACAAACCTAGTGAATTAATAATTATTTAAAATTTTAATAGAAACAAATGTCTAAAAATCCGTTAGTATATAAAATATACTATTGGTGGTTAAAATTAGATTACTCAGAATATATCAAATAAATGTGGTACGGTGCACCGCACAGACTTTCTCTCTCTTTCTATAAACTCGTAAGATTTCTGAACGGAATAATGTACATTGTATCATCACC